>CM023457.1:110395136-110675923 GCA_013339765.2 Haemaphysalis longicornis
TTAATTACGTGAGGAGGAAAGAAGAAACGTCACTACGGTAAATTAATTAACGTGAGAAAGGCGTCCCGGTATATCTGCTCCTTTTGTTGCAAATGCCGTCAAAAGACGATAGTCTTTTATCGGCTTTTGCGAAGTAAATGCCTCCCTTCGCTTCCCGCTCACTCTCATGTTGTTCCTCTTGCGTCGCGCCCCTGCCAAGGGAAATACGCCAAATGTTTGCTTAAATCGTTTTAAATTTCCCGCGTTCCACTGCTCCAAACCGGGTGTCTCGATGCGAACGCTGCCGTGCGGTGAAGACGGGCGTTAATCGAGGCGCCCTACTTCAACCTTTACAGAACCGCGTTTCACTACTCCACGTGCGTTGCAACTTCAAGCAGAACGTGAAACCTATCTAGTGGAACCTTGCGTAACTGTTTGCCGGTTGATTTCTTAAAATGCGTCAAGAAGCTGTAGTGGCAAGGGCGACAGCAGGCGACGGCGGAGTGAATTCTTTTTCTGGAGTTGATGAAGTATTTAATTTTGCAAAAGTCAAGCATGTTTGATTTTTTATAAAGGAACACTGCAAATATCACTTCTGAATTGATTTGTTGTCTCATATTTTCGTAATGTCTTGTTCTTCTTCAACAATGTTGACAAGTATGAACATTACACCGGACATTGATTGATTGTTGTAGGGTTTAACGCGCCACGCAGCGCAGGCGATGAGGCGCGCCGTAGTAGTGGAGGGCTCCGGATAATTTAGACCACCTGGGGATCTTTAACGTGCGCCGAAATCTCGTACACACGGGCGTTTTTTGCTTTTCGCCTCCATCAGAAAAGCGGCCGCGGGCCAGGGAACATTACACCGGACAAAGACGGGTAGATTTAGCTGTTGACTATATAAGACTATTGCGCAGGCATTGTTTTGCTTTGGCCGGGTGGCTGAATCGAGTCCACAGACAGAAGGACGGAACAGACAGACAGACAGACAGACAGACAGGACAGACAGACATACAGACGACCAAAATTTCTGGGTTTAAGTAGCCCAAGAAAGACTATCGTCTTTAAAAATAGTCAACCATTCCCCTATGCCTTCTCTGGGCGTTGAACACTGCCGGCATTTTTTCTGTATCTCTCTTCTCTTTCGCTTTTATATATTCTATATATAATATATATATATAGCGATGAATAAGTTCCGGGATTTGGTTTCAAAATTACACGAGAGGGTGGACACACGTATGAAAACGATGATCGAACTAACGTTTCGACGGGGTCCGGTCTTCGTCATAGTAGACCGGACGAAGACGGACCCGGTCGAAACGTAGTTCGATCATCGTTTTCATACGTGTGTCTACCCTCTCGTGTATATATAATATATATATATATATATATATATCTATATATATATATGATCAGACCGGTATTTCTGGAGGTCGTGGGTTCGATCCACCTGGCGGGCATTTTTTCTTCACTTTCTTTCTTTCTTTCCAAATTCTTAATCTGTTTCAATGATCTACACATCCTCCCCTTTGCTTTCCGAGGTTTCCTCGACTGCCAACCCTATTTCGTGTTATATATATATATATATATATATATATGTGTTAGGGTGTCGAACCGGAACCGAACCGAACCGAAAACCGGAATTGAACCGTAAAAACAAGTAACGCTTACCGGTTCATGCCGAAACTGTTCGACCCTCCGTTAGTGATATTGCATAGTCAATGCAATTCAGGCCTTTTTTTCTTCCCCGTACCATCAGCTTCGTGCCCGCTCATGCACTTTCTCCTCCAGACAACTGAACACTATCACGCTCTATGTAACAACAGGGGAAATGAATGAGCACCAATGTAGCAATGGTCTGTTGCTGCTGGAAGCGCGAGAGTAGTGCAAGCTGACCAAACGAAATGTCATTCTCGGCAGCTTGCAGGGGATATAAAACGACTTTGCCCTTCCCTAGCTGCGACTTTATTGGAGCAATCAGGCTGCAGGAGTGCTCCACTGCGCAGCAGTGAAAGCCCACAGCCGATGTGCGCAAAGTTTTGCATTTCATAATTTGTTTAAAAGGTCCGACTTAACTTTAAAAGGTCCGACTTAAAAGGTTGTTAATACTTAACTAGTGTGAACGCAGGAGCTGCTCAGTGGCTAAGCTGTTTGCTGCTGACCACAAGTGGCCTCGATCTCCCTTCCCCACGACCGTTTTTCTGAAGTGATGGAAATCGAGAACGTCCGTTTATCAAGAATTGATCAACGTTTAATATCACCAGCTGGTTAAAATACGTCTGCTGGCCTGCAACATAAGCTGCGCCTCGGAGCAGAGATACAGAACGGGGCATCAAATGCGCCAGTTTTTTTTAATGTGTTTACACGGAATACAACAAAAAAGAAAAGGCGGATCACGTTGTTTTAAAATATTACGCAAAAAGTAAGTAAAACCAAATAAGTAAGGAAAAGCACCAAAACGTGGATATTGCTCTATACTTTTCTTTTCCCTGCCTTTCACAACCAAACGTGTCATCAATGCGAAGAAAGTGAGTTACGTGGTCAGTTTTTGAGGACAGTACAGTGGACGAGTTCCGTTTTTTACAGATACAAATAACAACAAATGTGTTAAGTAAAACTATTAAAGTGCACATTTAATCCCTCGGCAAGAAACTGCAGCCCTCGACCTTGTCTTGGAAGCAGAAACAGTAATAACGCAGATGACACGTGCAGAAAGGCAGGCCGGTACCTCACGCTGTCCATTCGCCCAGCGATCATCTTTTCTGCTTGTTCTGCAGTTTTGTCTCTTTCAGATCTGCTTTTTTTCGAAGATGCATTTGTACTGACTGCCCAACTCGCTACATTACTTCTACTGCTACTCGTTCCTGAGGAGAGTACTGCTGTGGACGAATAAAGAGCGTCTACCCAAAAAAGTCCCATCTCATGCTCCGCGCGTCATTTTTCCCTTGCATTTTATAACAGCATAATCTGTTATAAGATTCCGCAGTGTAGCACACGGAACGATGGTCGGGGTTCAGGCGGTACGATGACATACTGATTGTAATGCGCACATCCGGTATAGCTATCGACAAAGTAATTGCAGTGGTCAGTGCAATAATGCAGTGACTGAGCGTTAAATAAAGTATACTTTTAACAAAAGTGTTGCTAACACGTTCGATAAGACGACAGCTAACAAATTATTCAGGATGACCAAATAATCTAATTCACTGGGAGCATTTATGTGCCTGTTGTAGGATTTTTCTGTTTTGTTACAAATATAAAAAATGTGCGCCATTGGTATTAAGCTCTGGTATTTGAACGA
Source organism: Haemaphysalis longicornis (assembly GCA_013339765.2). NCBI lineage: Eukaryota > Metazoa > Arthropoda > Arachnida > Ixodida > Ixodidae > Haemaphysalis > Haemaphysalis longicornis. The sequence goes on from CM023457.1 coordinate 110,398,417, forward strand.
GCCAGTACGCAGGCCTAAATTTAAGGCTTCCAGATTAGCGTGATGGGCGATTCCATAGAGATGATTGCGATTTCAACAAAAAAGGAGAGGGTAGAAAATATATCCAACCGTCATATCTCTTGGCGGTAGGCTTTATGAATAGTCGCTAGGACGACATAAAGTATGGACGAGAATGTAGGTGGGAAATCGTCGCCACTTCATCTGTTTTTCTAATATCTTGTAATTGTTTAAAGTTTGCTTTGAAATTGCGCCACTGCCCTTGGGGAACCGCAGTATTTTGAATTTTTGTTTGTATTTGGATTTGACTGTCGTTTTAAACTACTACATATTGTCTTCTAATTTCAGTGGTAATTCAACTCATCGAACCGGTTCGCGAACCGGTTCGGTACGTGATGTTATCGAACCGGAACTGAACCGGAACAAAATGATTTCGCCTTAACCAGAACCGTAATCGAAACGGTATTTTTCGTGTATATATATATATATAGTAAGGAAATGAGGGGCTCGTTGAGGAAATACAGAATGACAGGTCGGCAGTCTACAACGCCAAAGGAGGCATAGGGGTGTGGTTATGCTCTTTTTTTTACTACGTTTAATGAAGTTAACATTTTTTAATATACGGAAGAAAGAAAGAAAGAAAAACACGCGCCCAGAGTGGGGACCGAACCCACGCCTTTCGATTAGATCTAGAATGCCTTACCAATTCGGCTATCTGGGCGACTGTGTTCTCCTTCACTTTCTGGGCTATTTATATTTACTAGAAGGGTATCTGACGCTTGAGGGTGGTAGCCAGTGCCACTCTGACTACACGGACTACACGGACTGCGTTGTAGACTGCCGACCTGTCATTCTCTCTCTCTCTCTCTCTCTCTCCTCTCTCTCTCTATATATATATATATATATATATAGCGAATCAGAATAGGAAATGAGGGGCTCGTTGAAAATAACACAGAAATAAGGGTTGGCAGACGAGAAAACCTCGGAAAGCAAAGGGGAGGATAGATCATTGAAACAGATTAAGAATTTGGAAAGAAAGAAAAAGTGAAGAAAAAAAGCCCGCCAGGTGGGATATATATATATTATATATATATTATATATATATATATATATATATATATATAATATATATATATATATATATATATATATATATATATATATATATATATATACTTACGTAAATTAGTACCTGATCTTGGATCGTAGCCTCATATAGAGGCTACGAACCAATATCCCGCACACGCTTCACACTGTATGCTGCACTCTATTTCCAGCGACGACGCAATCAGAAAACCACAGCTAAGAACGCTTATTCTGCAATACGACCCACCCCGCCCCGCCATCAAGTACTCCTTAAATGCGGAATGACTACCAGATGAAAGCGCAAAGCATAGCGCTGTAGTTCTAGTCATTAGGAAGATCGCCGAAAGAGCAGCAGCGCAGCAGAAACCCGCCAAGTCCCCAGACATTTTCCGAAGTGAGGAAAGCCATCTCAAAAGAAAATGCCGGGCGAATGGTGGCAAGCTACGTGAAAGCGAACAGCGAGCACGCCTTTCCTCCTGCTGCACGGCCGTCCACACACACAGGCTCGCGTATACAGAAAATATATAAATGTAAACCCACGGCCGCTTGATGGAGACAAGCGTCTGCGGATGACTGCGACGGGTCGATCTTGAACCTTCTTCATGGTGCCGCCTGCAATTCCCTGCATCCGCTCCCTCTCTCTCCCCGCTTTTACGAGCCCGAGCAAGTCTCCTTCTAACACACGCCTACTTTCTCGGCCGCGTTTCCTTTTTGTGTGTGCTATCTGTGTGTTCTTCACGCGAATTCATCTCTCGCGCCTACTTCTTTCCTGGTCGTCCAGAGTAGACCGCGGCGTCGGACGCTGCGCTTCCTTTTCCTTTTCCTCCGAGCCATCGTCAAAAGGGCAGGCGTCTCCCGGCTGAACGTTTGTCAAATGCTTTCAATTCTTTCTCCCTTCCGTCGCTTTGTTCACTCTGGTTGATCTGTTATTTCTCCCTCGGCTATCACTTCGCAAGGCGCCGGCAATGGAAAGTTACTCTTTGACTACAGCTCCCCCCGTGGTTTGAAAAAGAGGGAGAAGATATCGCTCTAGCGAGAGCAAATATTTTGTGATCGATCTCAATGCAGGGTTTATGTACGGCCGTTCTTTTTCCTTTTCTCAAAGCCATGTCCGGTAGGCGTGCCTAGAACCACCAAGGTATCTTGTGCTACACAATGATAAGTTGTGTCTGCTTCGTCTAGTCCCTCACTTCGGATTCAATTGGAAATACTTTAAAACTATTCTGCCGAGAAGTCGTGGGTACTAACAATGTTAATGGTTCGAAATTTAAATAAACATAAGATAAGAAATTCGCCCAATCGCTCCGACTATAAAGCTTATCAAACCTACCTCATTTGACTGCTTGAGCTGGCTACACATATTGACGTGAAATTTTTCAAAATTGTTTAAACACCTCGGGATGACGCAATTTAAGAAATTTATTGTACATAGAACACTTTGTTTTGAGTTTGCTCAGGAGCTCGCGATTAATTTATGACTTACGGCTTTTTCTGGCTGGCGTAAAAGTTTTGTACGGAATACGGAATGTTTTTATCGTACGAGTTTCTAAATTTCTGGAGGAAATTATCAAAAGCAATGTCTGTGTCATCACTGGATAGAATATCTTTCCACGACGTTGTTAATAGTTCATCACGGAATGTGGTCAGGTTGATAGGGGAAATATTACGAACTGTGTACGACGGTTTTGCTGAATGGCCATAAAAAATTCCCTCGCACTTCCCCGAGGGGGAGAGTGTGTAAGTGCGAATGCACGGTTGTTGATTGGGCGATTACGGTGGATATCGTGATCTTGGAGTGGAGAGGAGGCGCCCAACACCCGCAGTCACTGAGCGGAGAGAGGAGGAGGAGAGTAGCGCCCGCCGTTACGGCGAGGGCTACACGAGCGCCCTCACGCGTCGGAATGCGGAGCGCCCGCTACGCGAGCGAGAGCTCTCCCGCCCGAAGTGGAGAGGAGGCGCCCAACACCCGCAGTCACTGAGCGGAGAGAGGAGGAGGAGAGTAGCGCGCGCCCATCTCCCCCCGTTGCTAGGGAAGACGAGGAGGAAGACGAGGAGCGCGCGCACCCGCAGCTGTTGCTATGCGAACTACGGCGGCAGACGATTCAGGCTCGCTTAAGAAGTGCATTCGCACTTAAAATAGGGAGGTGATCCCTTAAATCAGACGCTAATACTTATCTTACTATACTTATCTTATCTTACTAATACCAGAGTCCTTCAATGCTTTACTGGTCACGAAACTTCGGCGCTCGTTTCATATAGGGACCGCGCGCGCCACTACAGGCGCCACCGCCGCTCGAAGGTCATCCAGCCGCCGTGCGGGCGGCGTATTGGCCAGCTCTTGGCGTGCAAACGCTTGCTGTTTTTGGTGTCTGCGCGCTGATTAAGTGTTTTTTTTTTTGTAGTAGTTAGCGATGAATAGTCCAGTCATTGTGTATATCACCTGCCTTCAATGGGGTTTTATTTTTCGAAGTAAGTTACCGTAGACTTCGGCCGCGAACGGCAACGGCTTCTGTGTGCTCTGGCACAAGCGCTGCGCCGTCGTGTTTACGGATTTTAAAATCTATTTTGCTTCTTTCATTAAAGCAAAGTTGTAATTACCACATATACGGTAGCCGGCAGCAGTCACGGACTGCTGCGGGCCTATCGATAATATAATAAAAAAACGGAAAGAAACCAAGTACGAGTCGTTCCGACTACGCTTAATGAATCCGTTGATTGCTCTGGAATGCCCAGAACGCTAAAAGAGGTAGCCCAATAGTATTGTCGTTTCGATGAGTGGGTACATACTTGAGAACATCTAAAAACGCTGAAGAAACACGAAGGATCAAAACAAGAAGAGATATACGTTGCACCATGTGTCTTTCTGCACACGCGCTTTGCAATACTTGCAAAAACAGGAAGCGAAAAAAGAACAATAAAACTGATTTTATCACACGCAACAAAACATTTATGTTACGAAGGGAGACAAAAGAGCGTGGTCCAGCGTACAAAAATTTATTTTTTCGCGCTGCGATGTGCAGCACACGGAGGAAACAGAATGTTTCCGCGTAGCCAAGAACGAAGTAAAGCTTTTCTGAACGCAGCCAGCTGGCGATCTCCTGCACTACAAAAGACTAGAATGAAACACAAACGTCGAAGAAGCAGTCCGCAGTGTGACGTGCACAGATGAACGTCGATAAAGTGAGTTGCGCGGCGTTTGCTATGCATCCATTACTCTCGGAGCGTTATAAATTTCAGATCCATGGAAATAGGATCGAGAACATTGTCGAAGAAACAAAAAATGAAGTTAGCGACAAGGTGGCATCCTTTCCATATCAAACAATATTGCCCGACTGGGACGTACAACAAACAGAGCAAATGGGCGCTCCGGTTGAAACGCCACATAAGAAACCGGAATCGGCCACGCGCGGTTACTAAACAACCAAAACGAACCCTAAGGGATAATTCGCGGAAATATGAAAAGTAAAAGCACAAGGACGTCCCAAAGCTCTTTTACACGCGAGCCTGAGCGCAAGGTAATACAAGTTTGCAAACAGGTAACGAAACACCGCTGCAACCTGACTGATATGACAAAAATCCGGCTTTAAGTTAGCCTTGTACAATTCTAGGTCCACGATGCTCTCGAAATGGTACATTGCTTTTTCCATTCTCACACACAGTGCATTTCCACACACTGTCGCACACTTATAATCGAAGCTGAAATCTCCCGTTTTATTGCCTTGGAATGGCGCCCCTCCATTTCTCACACAGCTGTCCGTCACTCGGTCAACAGAACAAGGAAACATTTTCTGTGGTATCGTTGTACAAGGAACGACATCCCGGGACGCAACACATGTTAGGCATCGTTGTTGCACTAATTAAGTCGCATCACGAGAGCGCGATATGCACATTACATTTTTTTCCCGCACAAAACAAACACAACTCGCCGCGGCTCCGCCGTTCGGGCCAGCGAAACGCCGCCCGAGGAGTGACCTCAGTGAGAGGGTGGCGCCACCGCGCGGCGGCCAAACGCAGCATATGAAGCTCTCGCATTGAGTTACGGAGCAGTTTCGTGACCAGTAAAGCATTGAAGGACTCTGCTAATACTTATCTTACGTTTGAGATATTTTTGCTAATAAGAAAAATATCCATAAAGGTGTAAACTGGTTTCGGTAACCCTCGTGGGCATTTTTATGGGATTAGTAAGACCAGAACATTGGGACATGTGTACAAGTTCTTTCGCTGCATGATATTCTGACAACATATTAGTATTAAAATCGCCACCAGATAGAAGATTAAGCTTGTTGCTAACGCAATTGTGAAAAAATCTTTCCAAATACGAAAAAAATGCACTGTAGTTTGCAGTGGGTGGTCGATATACAGCCGAAACAAGATAGTGGTTCAATGAAAGAAGAAAATTTCGAAATTATTTTTTGTAGCACTGAAATCGTGCAACTCGCAGCGATAATTATTTTTTACCAATAAGGCGATACCGCCGCCACGACTATACGGGAGGTTCATATAGAAGAGATTGTAGCCAGGAATCGAGAATACTGGATCTTTAGTGGATAGCCAAGTCTCCGACAGCACAATTATGTCAAAATCAAATCCTATCCGACTAAAGAATAAGTCCACATATACCTGTTTGTTTCGTATTGACTGTGCATTTATGTGGTGGTGGTGGCAAAACGCTTATTCAGCCAAAGGGAAAGGGTAGAAGGGCGTGGTTAGCCTCCTAAGTCCAGGAGGCCTTTTGTATACGGGCTGCCTCCAGTGCGCGCCGCACGAGGGCGACCTGGCGCTCCGGTGCGGAGCAGGTCAGCTCGGACTTCCCCTGCTCAGGGGGAGAGGAGGGGTAGGGGTGTGGGTGTTGGGGGCAGGAGAAGACGAGGTGGTAGGTCTTGAGAGGGATGTGACAATGTGGGCAGTCGGTTGGAGGGGGAAATGTGGGATAGAATGATGTGGTCAAAGTAGGTTTTGGTCTGTAGTCGGCGGAGGAAGTAGGCCAGCTGGGCGGAGAGGAAAGGGTGGAGGGCTTATGTCGCCGTCGGGAGTTAGTGTGGTGGGAGAGGATGGAGTTGTACGTGGGGTCGAGAGGTGTCAGGGCTGCTGGGTCGAGGGGTGGGGGAGTTGCTTGGTCGATGCGAGGCGAGGGAAGTGCCCGGGTAATGAGTGCATTTAGGTGAAAAACTTTTAATCTAGCGAGATACTTCTTTCCTGAGTGGTGCCTATGCTTATCGGGGGCAATGTACATGCAACTAAAAGATGCGAAGAACGTTGGTCCATGGCCTAAGCGATCGTCGACAGGTTATTACGTGATCTAACGACCACCGCGCGCTCTACCTCGCATCGACGGACGAGGACCTTGCCAAAGGTATGCCAGGCAGAGCGAAAGCCTCATTCCTGTGCCCACTGCTTCATTTCCGATAGAAGGGTTCGTTCCTAGCTGTTTCGTCAGATTTTCTTGACTTAGATTCCGCTAGTTTTTTTTTTCGTTTTTTTTTTTTTGTTCTGAAGCCAGTTGTCTCTCACGGTTTGTCGAGTGAAGGCAACGATAACTCCCGGCGTCTTATTTGGCTGCGAGGGCAACCGGGGCGCGGCTGTGACATCCCTTTCAGTGAGTTCAGGAAGGTTGAGCAATGCAGCAACCGCATTAACTTTCTCAATTGTTTTACATGCTCTGTTTTTTGTATGTCTTGCAGCTCAAGATTCAGTTTGCGGTTGTGCCACTCGAGTTCATTGATTTCTTTATTCAGGTTATTTATCTCTACGTTGCCTTGGCCTGTTTCCATTCGCTCCACTCGGCGCTTAATGTCAGCCATTTGTTATTGCTGGTTCGTCGTATCTGTTATCACCGTGTCGTATTTGTTGGACAGCAACTCCCTGCTGCTTTCGATGGCAGTGACTGTTTCAGAAGGGCTTTTCACTTTCTCCGTCAGAGCCGCCATCGCTGTGACACTGTCCTAGCCTACAGTGTTTTTTTGGTTCCATGCCTCGGCAAAGAGCGACAGGGCTACTGCTTTCGGCATGAATCACTTCTCGACCTAAAGACTTTATCAGACACGGCTTAACGATTCCCCAGCTAGTACGCTCAAAAACATTCATTGCATACAAGACATTAGTCATTGGTCCGTAATTGGCAAATCACACTCACTGCATACACAGTCGCTCATTGCGGGGCAGCAGTGCGGGAGAGGAATTGTACAAAATTGTGCTGTTCAGACGACTACACACTTGCAAGAATAGAGGATGATGCGTGAGTTTCCCGGTCCGTGCCGCCGCTGCTGCCCAAGTGCCGGCCGCTCTGAATCCGCCGCTTCTTATAGATCAAGCACCGCCTCGCCGCGCCGCGAAGGGCTTCTCTGCGCAGGTCCAGGGAAATCGCCCAGTCAAGCTAGTGTTCCGTCAGCAGCAGGCTAGACGAGCAGCAGGGGTGGGGTAGTCGAACCCTTGTCGGTCGCACTGTAAAAATACAGGATGATCCGCCGTGAGTTGACCGGTCCGTGCCGCCGCTGCTGCCAAGTCTTAAATCCGGTTCAACGCAAAAGAAGGCGCCACCGCCTCAGCAAGCGCGCGATTGCTCGTCCGACCATCGATTCTCCGGCGCCCAATCAGCGCGCGCCGTGGGGCAAGACGGAGGCTTAAAATCTTTGAATACACTTATACACTGCCTGCATCGCCCCTCCCTAGTTTTCGCGTTGGTAGAGATGACCCGGGATTTTTTTTTATATATAAACTACAGCTTGACAGGCACCGTGTTTTGTTTTTTTTATATCACTCTTCTCTTGCGAATGAAGATGATGCGTGCGCTTCACTTACCGAAACTGTGTGCAAACCGCCGGAGGGATTCGAGTTTGTTATATCGAAAGGAGTGGGAGAGTTCCGAGCATGTGCCAGACAAGCGCTGGAGTCCGTGAGCTATGAGTGGACAAGAACACCGGAAGTCGGGCCGGACTTGCATGGAAGGAGACAAGTGGAGGACCAGAGTCAGGTGGACAGCAGGGCAACCTCACTTCTGTAAATTCTTCCAATCCGTGACCTGTTTCGTTTTTACCGACCCGTTTTTTCAGCACTTCGTTGTGACCCTTTCCCGCTTCTTTTCTCGCAATATGTCTATGCGCATCCATAAATTTTGGGGCCGCCACCATCGACTCATTAATCCTGAAGGAAGCGAAAAATAAGGGAAGGGAGCAGTAATAGGCATGTAGCCTTCCCCTATTCTGACAAGCCGCAAATTGAAACCCGCTTCGCCAGTGCTTCCTATATACAACCAGGCTTTGTCAACTTTAATTTCCCTCCTCTTCCAGCTTCCTATCCGCTTTTTGGCACATCGAAAGCTTGTCACTCTGGCCCCTCATAGTCATCCACTAAAACGAACACACGTTAAGGTAAATTTTTCGAGCGACGAGATAGCGCCAAATGCCTGCGTTCGGCTCGAAGGTGTCCGCGGCAGGTCGTTCCGGTTCAGGCCCTCTGCGTTAATTCAGATAAGGGGAAGAAAACAGAGAGGGGGAACGTGCTCGCGTGGCGATGGAATTCCAACCCGGAGGAAAGCGCGGGCGGAGGACCAGGGCCCCTCCGAGCTGCAAAGCGCGGAAAAGTATTGATTTATCCATTTGCTCCATGCCACGTTCCGCCGCGCCCGCGAGCCCGGCTGGCAGCGCGAGCGCCGAGAGCGCTACGTGGTTCTTTTTCTCTGTAATGGAAAATAATGCTATCTCGGGGTCTCCCCCGGGGGCCTGACCCCTAATTGCGATTTATATTAATGCGTAGCGAGCCCGCCACGCGTACAGTCGGACTGTGCGCTCACTCGCAGTTAGCAGTCGCTGGCAAGCTGTTGTTGCCGCCTCACTTGGCACCGTCGGTTCGTTACTGGCCAGCGCTCTTTGCGCACAGATCGCATGCGAGGGCGAGCGTGAGCGCGTCCATTGTGCGTTCGCTGCTCGCTGATGTTTCCGCTACGGTGTTTTGGAGAAACGAACTGGGCGCTTCGCTGGCCTCGAACTCGGCATGATTTTGCGGCAGATAACTGGGGTGGTTTTTCGAAGCTTGCGGAGAAATGCGTGGTTTATTGGTTGATTTCATTATTATTGATTACAAATAACATTGGACACGCACTTACTGAAAAGCACCCCCGTAATATGACGCGAGAACGTTTAAGATAACGGGAAACCAAAAGGAAACCAATAGAAACATTTGGGAAATGAAGCTAGAGTGGCCTCAAGGTTTGAGACCATTATAAAGTCTTTTTATGCATCCGGCCTTTCTAAGGTAAGGAGGGGCCGTTCGAGCGACATGCAACTGCCTAACAACTACAGTAAATGCTTGTTGGTCCGTGCCCACCAGAGTATGGTCAAAATGTAGTCGCTCTGCTCCTGCAAGTAAGCGTTTCCAACTTGGTTATAACTGCTTCTGCTGCGCGATGTTTGTGCGTTGCGACTCCGCCTTCCCGCCGCGGACTGCTCAAGAAGCACGAGCCTTTTCGCGTGAACCGTGTTGCTGGAGAGGCTAGTAGGGTTAAGATGAACTGCGACCAAAGAATGAGTTGAGCGCACGTCCCACTGGGGAATTACTGTTGATAACTATACATCGCTTTCGTCCGATGTGCGTTCAATAAATAATCAGTTGCAGTGAGACGCCATGAGTACGTACCCACAGAAGACGCCAATCAGGCACAAAAAAGAAACGCCCTGTCAGGGTCCCAAGTCAGCATTCGTAACTATATTGTTTCAGGTTAAGCGTTACTTCCGTTTCGCACTTTCTATTTTTTCTATTTTCGCACTTTCTATTAGCCAAACGTGGATGCAAAACCGCACCTTCCCGGAACTAAAAACGACCACAAGAGTGTTTACAAAACGCACAAAGAGGCAATCCGAAGTCATCGGTGGCGACACTGCACCAAACAACGAAGACTGATGCCTGTTCTTCTGCCCAGAAAAGAGCCACGAGACTGCGGCTTGTTGCGCTGAAATCACGCTGGAAGAAAAGAAGAAAAGGCTCATGGCGGGAAGACGATGCTTCCGCTGCACAAGACCAAACCACCGCTCAAATGTGTGCAGGAGGAGTAACGTCAAATGTGCAAAGTGCTCGAAACGACATGCCACAACGATATGCCACCCAGAATTCACCGCACCAAAGAGTGACCACCGCTCCAGTGAATTTGGAGTCCACAACGAACGAAGCCGCCAGACCGGTCGTCTTGCTACAGACTGCAACTGTATATTGTGCAGGAGCTGACAATGCCACCTCACTTCGAGCTCTCTTCGATGGTGGAAGCCAACGCTCGTTCATCACAAAGAGAGCATCCAAAAAACTCGGGTGCAAGGTTGTGGGATATAAAGCACTAAAATTCGGTGTGTTGGGCGGAAGTCAGTCCGAAAGAGACTTTAAGAGAGTGCTAGTTTCCGTCACGGCACAGAACAAGAAAGTTCAACCCTTGAAGTTTTGGAAACCGAAGTGATCTGCGACCAGAAGGTTCCACTTCCAGAAGCCCACCTACGAGATCTCATGGGATCACAGGCTGTGGCTGACCGTACAGGTGACCACGATCAAGGGGATATTGACCTCCTTATTGGCTCAGAACATTACTGGGATCTTGTGACCGGAAGATCGAAGGCTTTGGGTGGAAAACTCCGAGCAGTTGAAACAGCTTTCGGATGGTGGTGCATACAGGGCCCACTTGGAACGAGAGTCAGCGAAGCACAGTGCATGCAAACAATTGCACTGAAGTTGTCACTTGACGACTCTGATTCCTCGAACTATTTGGAACGCTTTTGGATGTTGGAGTCGATAGGAGAAACGGACGATGTAGCCGGTTGTCCAGAACAACAACTGCTTGGTTCGTTTGACGAAAACATCAACAAGTTGGGAGTAGATATGAAGTTGTCCTTCCCTGGAAGGCAAACATCGAACTCAAAGACAACAGGGAAGTCGCTGAAAAACGCTTGGTGCAGCTAACAAATCTCCTCAAGAAAGACCCTGACCTGCTGAAAACTTACGATGACGTCATCCGACAGTACTGTACGGAGGGCGTGGCCGAGGCTGTGGTTGAAGAGGATGTGAGGAACGGACCGATATACTACATGCCACACCAACCGGTGATACGGGAGGCAAGTGACACAACGAGAGTCCGAGTGGTATTCGACGCGTCATCGCATGGAAACCACGCAAAGTCGCTCAACCAAAACCTTGAAAGTGGCCCTAACCTGACAACTGACCTCGTTGGACTACTGTTTAGCTTTCGAGGGCACAGAATTGCGTTAGTGGCAGACATCAAAAAGGCATTTCTGCAAATCGGAATACGAGAAGAAGACCGAGACGTCTTGAGATTCCTTTGGTTCGAGACCGCACCAGAAACTACTGGATTGAAGCCGAAACTGCAGGCGGGGCGAATGACGAGGGTCCCGTTCGGAACAACAGCAAGTCCCTTCCTACTTACAGCAACGCTAAAGAACCACCTCAGAAGCATGAAGGGAGAGTATCCCGTCACTGCAAGAATTCTAGCGGACTGCTTGTACGTGGACGACCTCCTAACTGGAGCAGAAAATGGGGAAGAAGCCTTGAAGATTTACACGGAAGCTAATGCTATCTTCAATGCTGCCTCCATGAAACTGCAAAAATGGGCAACGAACAGCAAAGAAGTGAGTGAACACATCAGCGACGGTCAAGAATCCAGGCATCTAGGTTACCTCTCGGGTGTTCTCAAGGTGCTGGAATTAACATGGAACCCCATCAGCGACGAGCTCATATTCACACCGACAACGGGCGCACCGCCCGATCCTGGAATAAGCACGAAAAGAACTGTGTGCTGAAAACTACAGCTCGACTGTATGATTCACTTGGATGGCTGACACCATTCACCGTTAGAGCCAAAGCTCTATTCCAAGAGCTCTGGCAACGAAACTTGGAGTGGGACGAAGTGTTACCACAGGACTTAGACACCAAGTTGGTGCAGTGGTGTTGTGAACTGGACGAACTGCAAAGAGTGCAAGTGCAACGTTGCTACCGTACTGCCACGACTGGACTTCCGCAGAAAACATTGCTACATGTGTTCGCCGATGCTAGCCCTGTGGCCTACGGGGCAGTGGCGTACATTTCTGTTACAGAGGCGGAAGGCAATACTACGTCTAGTATCCTCCTGGGAAAGTTGAAGACCGCACCGGTCAAGCAGCTGACACTGCTGAGGCTGGAACTGATGGCTTGTTTGTTGGCAGCTAGATTGCGCCGATGCAAAACGAACAACTTGAAGGAACGATTGATTGTAGGGTTTAACGCGCCGACGCAACGCAGGCGATGAGGCGCGCCGTACTGGAGGGCTCCGGATTAATTTTGACCACCTGGGGATCTTTACCGTGCGCCGAAATCTCGCACACGGGCGTTTTTTGCTTTTCGCCTCCATCAGAAAAGCGGCCGCCGCAGCCGGGAATCGAACCCGCAACCTCGTGCTCAGCAGCCCAACGCCTTAGCCACTGAGCCACCGTGGCGGGTAACTTGAAGGAACGACCGCAGGAGACATACTTATGGACAGACTCGACTGTGGCCCTACACTGGGTGACAGGCGAACCGTCCAAATGGAAGCAGTTCGTGCAGAATTGGGTCACCGAGATAAAACGCATCACGAACCCTGCGTTTTGGAAACACTGTCCTGGATCCGGAAATCCCGCAGACTGCATGACCCGAGGTTTCAGCGGTCAGCAGCTTGTGGAAAGTTCCATCTGGTGGAAAGGACCTGAGTGGATGGGGTTGCCCGAGAACTTCTGGCCGAAGCACTCGCCACCCAGCAACACCTCGGCGGCAACAGATTAAAAAAGGGTTCCGACAGTTCTCTAGGCTACAAGCTCCACGTCACATACAGTGCTGGACATAACACGATACAGTGAAGCAGCATGGATTCTGATATAAGTTCATAAGTTGCGCCATACCAGCAATGAATCTGGCTCGTTAACGACTGGTGAACTGGACGATGCCGAGAAACACTGGATAAGGCTAGCACAGCGTGAAGATCTGCAGCGAGAGATCAAATGCATACAAAGGGCGAACGTTTTCCCGCAGACTCACCACTTCGAGATATTCCCGTGTTCATGGACAATGACGGTGTGCTCCGAATCACGGGAAGACTCCAGCAAAGTGCGAAGTCCTACAACGAACAGCATTCCATCGCGTTAACAAGCGGCCACCGGTTAGCGGAGCTGATCGCTCGCCGATGTCACCTTCAAGTGTTGCACGGAGGAGTGCGTGACACACTCGTACAGCTGAGAGAGAAATTCTACGTGGTGCGTGCATGCCAGCTGGTGAAAAGAATAATTTTTGGGTGCATGACCTGTCAGAGATTCAATGCTCGTCCAGCCACCTAGGTAATCGCACCGCTTCCGCGAGACCGAGTCACCGAGCACAACCGTTTACAGTCACGGGTGTCGACTTTGCGGGACCGCTACTGGCCAAAGGAGAGAGCGCAATGCACAAGTCGTATGTTACATTGTTCACTTGTCCCGTAACAAGAGCTCTTCATCTAGAGCTCGTAAGAGACATGCCCACTGAATCGTTGTTGATGGCACTCAGGAGATTCATATCCAGGAAAGGAATCCCTCGAGTCATATACAGCGACAACGCAATGTCTTTTAAAAGAGCAAACAAAGAACTTTCGTAGCTCTGGAAGTCATTGCGCCATCCTGCAACACTTGACTTCATCGCAAACGCACGCAATGAATGGAAGTTCATAGTTGAGCATGCTCCATGGTGGGGTGGGTTCTACGAACGCCTCGTTGGATCCACCAAGCTTGCAATGAAGAAAGTAATTGGCTCAAGATATTTGTCATTCGATGAGCTTGCAACCGTGCTTTCGGAAGAAGAGGCAGTACTGAACTCCAGACCATTAACTAACCTCTATGACGAGGCGGGGGAACCGGAACCACTATGTCCTTCCCTGTTCTTGACGGGCAAACGACTGACAACGCTACCAAGTGTGGGGATTAAGGATGACAATATTGACGACAGTCTGCACAAGCTTTGGACTCGTCGACAGCTGGCCATCAAAGCCTTCTGGCGTATATGGACCAAGGAATACTTGGCAGACTTGCGAAATCTTCACAACAAAAAACGACGCCAAGGAAAAATCCTTACGGTTGGGGACTCGGTTCTCCTTCGAGACTCGCAACTACCCAGGCAGCAATGGAGCCTTGCAAGAATCCAAAAGGTGTTGCCAGGACGAGATGGAAAGATCCGATCGTGCCTCCTCAGAATGCCCGGAGGGTCAACGCTCAAGCGACCGATACAGCTAGTGTACCCATTAGAAATTACGTAGCAGTAAAAGAAAATGTCTTCCGTCAGGGTTTGCGGAGCTCACGTAGCGCCATTTGGGATTCAGTCAGGAACCGAACGCGGAGTGGTAATTGGGCAGACGTCTCGTAAGTCAAGTGGTCGAGGGCTGCGAGGATAGCATATAGCTCAGTGTCCATTGTAGAAATAGTGGATGTTTGTCGAGTGCGAGCGCCGTCTAAACTAGGTAAACCTGCAGATCGCCAAGCCAGTCCCGTGCGGCTAGCAGACACGCTCGCGTCTGTGTGATGTCTTGTTCATCAGGGAGTTTAGCCGCCAGAGTGCGAGAACCAGCATGATGGCGAACTCTGGTTCAGGATCTTGGGAGAGCCTATGGGTTGCAGATTGTCAACCCCTAAGGGTCGTTTCCATGGAGGACAGGCAGGCTGCAGTAGGGAGGAGACAGAGTGGCGAAGAGCGTGATGGGTGGTAGCAGTGGGGATAACAGCGCTGCAGCCAATTATGGCGAATCACTGCTCTGCACTTCCGAAAGCTTTCACATTGATTGGACCGGCTTTTAAATGCAGAGCATTTCAGTAATTCACGATGTCACCCGCGTTGACGTCCGTAGTCGTAGTCCGCACCCCACCCCTACACTATATAAAAAAATACTATCCGGCGCCTGGTTTCGATCCCTCGACCCTGCGGGCGGAACGCAATGTACACGTGCTCTACCCACTGCGCCACAAAGCCGACACAGAATGGAGGGCTACGAACGCGCCTTATATCCTTGACTCATTCAAACTACGTCAAGAAGCTGCTGATACAACGCATTCACTACCACCAACTCCCCAAACGCTAAACGTTAACGCAATACACCCACTCCCTATGCGACGCATTTACTCGAGTCCCCCTCGCGGGGAGATGGGCCCAATTTTTTTGTTGTGTCTACACAAAACATTAGTCCCAACAGCCATTTCGTGAGGGCAGAACGCTATATTCAAAAAACAACCAAACCGGTTGTTTGTACCGTAAGAAAAAAGGAAGGACACAAAATGCAACCTCCGCGCCAAATAAAGACCGCAATCAGGTCAGTCTATAGAGCGGTAATTGTTTAAACGGGTGCGCACAAAGAGGTTCAACGTAGGCGAAAGGCGACTATACTTATCGCGTATTACAGCCAATCTATATGCTCGGGACAACGAACTTTGCCGGCCGAGCGCCGCGTTAGCCGAGGAAGACCCCCGCAACTATGGGTTGGTCGCACCGCGCCGATCAACATTACTACAATGGCGCCGACCGGCTTGTGCGTCCGTGAACGCACCTATGCAAAACGTGTGCCATGACGTTATTAAAGACGATAGCCTTTCTTGGGCTACTTGAACGGGAAAATTGTGGTTTGTCTGTCACTTGATTCAGCCAGTCGTCCAGAGTGAAACATCATCTGCGCAATATTCTTGTATACTCACAGCCAAATCTAAACGTCCAAGTTCCGAGTTAATGTTCATACTTATCAACATTGTTGAACAAGAACAGGACATTACGCAAACATAAGGCCGAAAATCAGTACTTGAGTGATATTGGCGATGTTTCTTTACTTAAAATTTACGGATGTTTGCTTTTTGCAATAGCAAATAAAATATTACAAAAACTGTAGAATACGGTCTTCTGATGTTGCGCGCGCTACCTGGCGGAATCCGAATCCTAAAAATTCAAATGGTAACATCAACGAAAAGTTCCACTAGATGGGTTCTGCGTTTCGCTTGGAACGCTCGTGAAGTGGGGCAACGTTATTCTATAACCGTTCTAGTGGGGTGCCTCGATTCACGCGCGTCCCGATCATACGGCAGCGCTGGCATCGAGGCACCCGACTAACTCGGGAACAAGTCAAGAACGGCAATAGCTCATGTACGGTATCAGTCTGCCTAAGCGAGGGCCCCGGATGTCAACGGGCGCGCTCGTTTTGCAAGGAGTTTGCTATGAATGCGTGACATCACCTGCCTTTCCTCACAGCAGCCTATTTGTCGTCACTGCAGTATTCTATAAGCATATTAAGTCCAAAAAATCAGGCAAATGGCTCATGCAACGTTCAAAATATTGCCGCGAACAATGTATGGGTTTGCTTATTTATTGTTTGTTTTAATGCCCCGCCACACCCGGGTATGTTATCTGTGTCCCAAGCGAAGCGCGTCTTCCATTCTTTATTTTTTGCCGCACGGGCTATCTCATTCAGATAAGCAGACTATTTCGCACTAACGTCACTAGCCCAGAATGATCTTCTTTGATCTACAATGTTCTGGATGTAAATTGATGGTTCCAGAAACACTCACGCAGAAATATGAAAGCCTGCAGAGCAGACGCCTCGGCAATTCAAATCGCCGACGCTCGCTAGAGCACGTCACTTTGTTGACTGCTGCTTCGCCGCCTGTGAATTCTTTGAGTTGCTAGGGGAGCCCAAGTTCGCTCCAATAAACTTGTTTCATTTGAAGACAACTGCGTTGTCTTTGACTTCGTGATATCTGGTCAGGTGCTCCCTACAACCTCTGGAAGCCGCCAAGGGAGTCCAACAAGAGCCAGCCGCCGCCTGCAAGGTTTACCACCTGAGCTCGGTCTACTACCGAAGAAAGTGAAGAAGGAAGACGTCACAACCAGCACCATGGCAAACCAAGCCAATCCTCCCGTCGTTTTCCAACAGCCTCGGGAGCCTCCATCCTTCCGAGAATCCCCTGGTGAATACCAGGAAGAGTGGCTTGAGAAGCTGGAGCACGTCCGAAGTTTCAACCGATAGGACGATGAAGAAACCCTGAGGCAAGTGTTTTTGTTACCTGGGAGACTACACTGTTAGACAAAAAGGAGTAACGGGGCATCGGCGTTAGTCCTTTGTTGCCACTAGAATTATGCCTTTTTGGGACTAACGGCAAGGGTACCAACTGTTAGTCCCTCTACACTTAGTCCCTTGATGGTTCAACTGTTGGCCCACCATAAAGCCTAACTGTTGGTCCTTTGGTGATCAACTGTTAGTCCAATGGAGACCAACCGTTGGTCTTCTGAGTATCAATCGTTAATCTTTCCCATTACTCCCCCTAGACCAATTGATGCTTTCAAGACTAAATTTTCGTCCCTGCAAATGCTCCCCTCTGGATTAACCGTGCATACTAAAAGACGTAGTGCTGGCTCGTGCAAATACTCCATGAGTGACTGTCGTTCCATTAGACCGACAATTCAGAAGGCAGAGTAAACACAAGAGACCAGAAACAGTATTTCTTTGCCACTTGAAATATTCACGACAAGGAAAATGTCACTTTCAAGCTCTTATTGCAACACTTGTGTCAGCAACATAAACACAACACTACTAAACCGTACTATACTTTTAATGTTGGAGTCTCTATTTCGAAAGCCTGTTTGGCACCCTTTGTCAAGGCGATGCGCCCAGTATTGGGCTATTCCGGGTGTTCATGGCTGCTGTCCTTGGCGCAAGCGCGCTCCACTTGCACGAGGTACTTGTCCGTTGAGTAGAGACAACCATCCTCCTTGCCGCTTTCGGCAATGGGCGAATGTCGCCACGCTCCTGCAGGAAAGAAATAGGGCAACAAAACAAGTGTTATTCGTGGTAGGATAACATCCGGGGTAGGACGCAAAACTGAGAAAAACAGTTTCCAGCAGCCCTAACAAGCATCCATAAAAATACTCCAAACAGCAAAAATATAAAAGAAATATCAACGCTTTATGTATTGCAGCCAAACGTGGACTGTGAACTGCACTTAGTACAAGACTACGGATTAATTAGGACCATGGCCACGGTCGTTAACATGCAAAACTCAGACTGTTGTTTTTCCGACTCCAGAAGAAAAGACGCCGCTAAAACCAGCAATAGAACCTGGGGACTCATGCTCCCTAACTCAACGCGTTGAACCATTGAATCAGGGCAACACAAAATATAAAGATTGCTCATTATTCGCATGCAGGTTCGCTATCATGCTCAGAGGCTTACGTAGCACGAAACAAGGGCCTCTTCCCTCCCTTTCACGAGGCATGTAAGGAAAGAGCCACTTCCTGTCAGCACCAGCTCTAAATCAAAATGATTTGACTGCAATCAAAAATAAAAAACAAGAAGAAATATTCAATTATTGCCAGAAAACCTGCTTACCTGCGCTTATGGTGCGGGTTTGCAGAACAAGGTCATTATTGATTTCTGGCTGTGGTGTCGAACAATGCGTTTTTATTTCAAAACTGTAATAAGACACATTTTTTCTTAATGTTTATCAAATTTAACAATGTTTAACTCAGGCTAAACAAACGAAAGGGCGCCCCCTCAGATTGCTGCATGGGGAGTGGCTATGGCTGCACGTTTTTATTTCCTCTCTGGGGACAGTTCACAGTGAGTTCGGATGTGCCGACAAAAAGCTTTCAAAGGAAAATGGTAAAAATGTTTGAGGCTGACCACGCTGCGAGCGCTTGGCTGCCAGTGAGGGAGCAACGAAAATGAAAAAAAAAAGTGAAGGAAGCTTTCGGCCACTGTAGATTAGTCACGCGAGCGTGCGCCTCCTACTGTGAGATTCATGTGAAAGGTGCGGGTAACGGGTGGGTACGGGAAAGACTGCGGGACGATAATGTTTTCTGCCAGAGTTCCCCGAAACCCGAACAATTTAGGGGGGGGGCGCCTTACTGCAAGGTTGGGTTCGCTGTGGCGGCCACTTGGAGGGCCGGTACTGGACATGGGGCCATCAGCACACACTATTCTAAAAAAACTCGCCGTGAGGCTCAGAGAGATACTAGATCTGTTAGAGGGCTTTTATTACGGTGGTCAGACCGCGCCTTCGAAGAAAACTTCATGTTGACGTTCTGCTGTGGTCCAGCAGATTACAAGTTTGGGTTCCGCAAAATATGGACAAAAATGCCGTATTCAGCCTATTTACATCAGGTTTTAACCATTATTGTCTAGTTTTATTCTGGACCTAGTTGCGGTTACGAGGGTGCAACTATTTTTGCCCTACGCAGCCTGAGAGCGTATCGTGTCCCTTGCAGATTCGGCGTTTTGCCAGACGTTTTGTAATTTTTCTGCTTAAAATATCATGTTTTCATTTACAATTTAATATGTCTGCGAGTAATTCTTGTATCCTAACAGCACCATATTTTTATTTTAGTGTTCGTATATTCGCCGAAAAAGTTATAGCCCTTCAAGAGTCTCGACCACGTGTTAACCACGCTTTAACATTTCTGGCTTCGAATTTATTAAAACTGCTGTTTCAAAAGAAAGAAATGTTACCGGTAAGGTTTCTTTTTGTACGCTGCTTCTGCTGGGGCTTTTATTCATGCGGTTGGGCCGCTAGTTTGAAGAAAAATTGCGTTTTTACTATTTTAGGGGTAAGTAAAAAGTTACGTAAATATTGTCCGAAACAAATAAAAATTAGGTCGTTGTCGGCAGTAACGCCAAGCGAATCGACTAGCGTTGGTTTTTTTTTAAACACACTCTCACGCTAACGTGCAAGATCACGAACTTCAAAAAAAAAGCGAATTGGGGAAAGCCGCCACCGCCGCAGCTCACCTTTCGCACGTCCGTCCCCGCTGGTCTCCGAACAAGTAGAAAAAAGTCGGAGGGCCCCCGCCAGGAGGAGCAACAGCAACGTCGCGGGAGCAAAGGGCGCTGTTAGTCTTTCCGTTGGTCCCAATCGCGTCGGGGGTCCAACGTTTGGTCCCTTCATTTCGCACACGGCCCTAATCTTGGCGCGTTTGGTCTTTAGGGTACTAAATGTCCTTCTCGAGGCGTAAATGCGGCAGTTCATCTCATTTTTTCCCCTTTTTGGTTAAGAGTGTAGGCTCAAGTCTGGTTTGAAAATCACGAGAGCTCGCTAACATCACGGGGCATGTTCAAAGCTGAATTTTTGAAAACATTCACAACTGTCGTACGGAAAGAGCGAGCTGAGCTGTTGTCGCAGTCGCGAATCAGACATCCTAGCAAAGGTGCTGTGGTGTTCCTTGAGGAGATGAAGATGCTGTTCCGACGAGCTGACCACGAAATGGGAAAAGAGAAAAACGTGCGCTTTCTGATGCGGGAAGTTACAACAAGAGCTCTTCTCTGGACTAATTCGCTACCCCCCCAAAACCGTCGGTGAGTTCGTGAGCGACGCTTCGATGATCAAGAGCACCCTGGACATACGTTCGAGGCAATACGATCGACCACTGAAGGTGTTTTTGGTGAACCCCATCAACGCCACTGGATTCGTGACGGATGACTTTCGGGAAACAATCCACGCCGTCGTTCTCGAAGAACTGAGGAAGTTTTCCCAACCACGCCGCAACCCCAAGTAGCCTCCCTGACCGACGTGATCCGAGAAGAAGTCCAACTCGCACTGGGGACTTCTACACCATCGGAAGCACCCCGCGAACCACAAGCGATGACCTACTCCGTGGCTGTTCGTCGACCCCTACCTGCTCCAATCCGTCGTCCACAAGCCCCGCTGTACCACCGTCCACTGTCGCCCGCACGACCCCCTGCAACCCAAAACCAGACGCCGAGGAAGACGGACGTATGATGAACCCCCGATAATCGTCCGCTGTACTACCACTGCGGAGAGGCCGGCCACATCTACCGTCGCTATCCCTACAAAAGGCTCGGTTTGCGAGGGTTCTCCGTCGACGCTCCATACCCCCGAACCGGGCACCGCCCTACTAAGATCGAAAAATACCTCTCCAACACCAAACGAGGACCAGCCCGCTTAAACCGTTCCCCGTCGCCCTACCCGTACCAGTCGCCGAACCGCCGTAGCACTGCTGACATCTCCCGTAGAAGGTCCCGCACCCCACGCGGGGGAAACTAAAAACAGCTACTTATGGAGGTAAAGTTGCGCGACCGCGGAAAAATGAAAACTCTCCAATGACGCAGCGACTCTCTGAATACCAAGCCGTCAGCCCGACAACCCGGTATAACCCTGACGTGACTCCCGAACACGACGACAGTTACACGGCGCGACGCGTTCCCGACATGACCGCACCTGCTGCTACGAATATGGTGAAGACAATGACGCGTAGTGCCCGACCGTCAACACGTACAAGCTGAGACACGACGCCACGACACACCCGGAACCCAAGGCTGGCGGCGTCTGACGTTCTGCGGTCCATCGACGGCTTTGATGTAGTCGGCGTCATAGACACGGCAGCCGACTACACAGCAATGAGTGGATCATTCGCGTATAAGCTTAAGAAAGTTACGACCAGATTAGATTGTCCGCACATACGCACAGCAGGAGGCCACCTCGTGACGCCAAGTGGAACGTGCACATCGCGCGTCACTAGGCGGCACAACGTGCCCTGCAGCGTTCGTCGTTTTGCCTAACTGCTCTATCGACGTCATCCTTGGAATGGACTTTTTGACGGACAATTGTGCAATAGTTGATCTACAGGCCACGTCTATAACATTTTCCTCCGACCACTGCATGACGCCGGAACCAAACCCCGAACACAATGCTGCTGTAAAGATCGCCGACGATCATGTCACCCTGCCACCCCGGGCAAGCTTGATGATCAGCGTCAACTGTGAAGATGCGGTTCCGGATGTTGACGCTATCGTAGAGAGTGACCAAAGGTTGCTTCTCGACCGCGGTGTGTCTGTCGCAAGAGGCATTGCGCGCTTCAAGGAACACCAATCCCAGATTTTGGTTACTAATTTCACCGAGGAGTACCAGCATTTAAACAAGGGTGCGGCAATTGCATTCCTCGAAGAAACGCAAGAAGCAAGTGACGTGATCGCAGTCGCCGACTTTGAACGCACACCCGTAGAAACATTCAAGCTCCCGCAGCCATTCGACGTGAATCCGGCGCTACCGCAAGAACAACGGAAAAAATTATTGGCTTTGCTGCGTCGCTATAGCGAATGTTTTTCGTCGAGCGCAAAACTACGTCAGACACATCTAGCGAAGCACCAAATAATAACTGAAGATGGAGCCCGACCTACCAGACAATCACCGTACCACGTCTCTTCTCACTAGCGGGGTGCCAACCGGACTCAAGTCGACGACATGCTCAGCCACGACATTATACAGCCATCGAAAAGCCCCTGGGCTGCGGCGGTCGTACTGGTGAAGAAAAAGGAAAACCTGCGTGGCGTGCGAAGTAAACATTTAAAGAAGGGCCATGACCCCGCGCCGGCGCCGGTGCCCGCGGAGGCCGCAGACGCGGCCGCGGAGACGCCAGCGCCATCTCTCGCCCCCGCCGCGAATCCTCCCGCGGCGAAGTGCGAGGAGGTGGCGCCGCTCGTCGGCACCCCAGCAAAGAAAGAACTCAAACTAAACCGTGGCAAACTGTTCGCATGGCGACGCAGTGAACATCCGCCTCGCGAGGGGCACGATCAAATGCAGAGCATTTCCGGGGGCGCACGACGTTAAGTAGTTTGCGTTACGTTAATGTTGTTGCACTTGTGGCAACTGCTGACGAGAGGGCGCTCGTCAGCGGTCATTTGAATGAGTCAACGATATAAGGCGCGTTCGTAGCGTCCCATTCCGTGTCGGCTTTGTGGCGCAGTGGGTAGAGCAGCATGTACATTGCGTTCCGCCCGCAGGGTCGAGGGATCGAAAGCTGGCGCATGATAGTATTTTCTTTTATATAGTGTAGGGGGACGGGTGCGGACAACGACGGTGCGGACTACGACGGGACAACGCGGGTGACATCGTGAGTTACTGAAATGCTCTGCATTTAAAAAAGACGGCACATAAGGTTTTGCGTTGACTACCAGCGACTGAACAAAGTCACCAAAAAGTACGTGAGCCCCCTGCCACGAATCGACGACGCCCTCGACCACCTCTGCCATGCGAAGTACTTCTCATCGATGGATCTGAAGACGGGCTACTGGCAAATAGAAGTGGACGAGAGAGACCAAGAGAAGACCGTATTTATAACCCCGGATGGCCTTTACAAGTTCAAGGTGACGCCGTTTGGGCTGTGCACGGCACCAGCAACATTTCAAAGAATCATGGACACTGAGCTAGCTGGTCAGAAGTGGCACACCTGCCGCGTATACCTCGACAACGTTGTGGTTTTCGCCCGTACTTTCGACGAACACCTTACAAGGTTGGTGTCTGCGCTCTAGTCCATTCGTACGTCGGGGTTAACGCTGTAGCCTGAACAGTGGCGTTTCACGTACGACGGGCTCAAGTTTTTGGGCAACGTCGTCAACGCCGCAGGAGTCCTACCTGACCCGGCAAAACCTTCAGCCATTGGGAACTTCCCAAGGCCGAAAGACTTCGGCCTTCGCACGCATTGCAGAGCCACTCACACGCTTGACGAAAGATAATACCCCTCTTAGCTACGAAAACGAGCAAAAAAAGCATTCGGCGAGCGGCAAAAACACCTGCTAAGCCCGCCCGTGCTGACTCATTTCGACGAAGATGCCGAAATCGAAATGCGCACGGACGCCAGTGATATAGGCTTCGGTGCCGTCCTCGTCCAAAACCAAAGCGGTTGCGAAAAATTAATCGCCTTTGCAAGCCTTTGTCTGTCGAAGGAGGAAAAAAACTACTCAGCGTCTGAAAAAGAGTGCCTGGCTATTATATGGGCGATTTCAAAATTTCGCCCATACGTGTATGGAAGGCCATTCAAGGTTGTAACAGACCACCATGCGCTGTGTTGGCTCGCCAATTTGAAGGACCCCTCTGGCCGTCTTGGGCGGTGGAGCTTGCGCCTGCAGGAATTCGACGTTACAGTCGTTTATAAATCCGGCAGGAAACACTCCGACGCCGACTGCCTGTCGCGCAAACCCATCCATCCGCCACCACAAGACTCTGATGAAGACAGCGCGTTCTTCGGGATCGTGACGGAGAGCGACCTAGCCGCCCAGCAGCGTGCCGACCCCGACTTACGCGTCATAATCGACTACCTCGAAGGATGCAACGTCGCCGTGCCTAGGACCATCAAACGCTACCTACCAGTATTCAGCCTGAACAAACTCCGTTCTCGTGAAGAAGAATTTCAGCTTCGGAACGAGAACGAATTACCTTGTTGTCATCCCCGCAGACCTTCTAACGAAATTTCGGAAGCGTGCCACGACGAACCGTCTTCCGGACATCTCGGCACAGCCCGCACAATTGGAAAAATCAACAAAAAGTACTACTGGCCGTGCATTACACCCGACGTCACCCACTACGTCCGGAGCTGCCGTGACTGCCAGCGACAAAAAACGCCGCCGACGAGACCAGCCGGACTTCTGCAGCCGATCGCCGTCCAATCGATGCCCTTCCAGCAGTTTCGAATAGACCTTCTGGGCTCGTTCCCTACATCCCGATCCGAGAACAAGTGGATTGTCGTAGCCACAGACTACATGACGCTCTGCGCAGAGACGGCCGCTCTTCCGAGGGGGAGTGCGCAAGAAGTCGCAAAGTTCTTCATAAGCAAAGTTGTGCTGCGATATGGAGCCCCGGAAGTCGTAATCACGGACCGGGGAAGGGCCTTTACTGCAGAGCTGATGCAAGGCTGGTACGTCGTCGAAGAACGACGGCGTACCACCCCCAAACGAACAGACTAACTAACGTCCGAACAAGACAATCGCGGATATGCTGTCAATGTATGTCGACGCTGAACATAAAACTTGGGACGAAGTGCTCCCGTATATCACGTTTGCGTACAACATGGCTATTCAGAAAACTACGTAGATGACGCCGTTCAAGCTTGTCTACGTAATACGGCCGACTACGATGCTTGACGTCATGTCTTCTGCATGCAGAAGAAGACGACCTCAACCTCGACGTCCAAGGATACCTTCAGCGTGCGGAGGAGGCCCGCCAGCTCGCTAGAGTTCGTACAAAGGACCAGCAGCTGGCGGATGCCGGGCGCTACAACCCCCGAAACTGAGACGCCGAGTACAACCCAGGGAATGGCGTTTGGGTTTGGACCCCCATCCGACGACGTGGACTCAGTGAGAAGCGTCTGCGACGGTATTTCGGAACCTACCAGATTCTACGACGTGTCGGCCAACTTACCTACGAGGTGATCCCGAATGGTGATTCCGGAACATCAGGACGCCGCACGCGGCCTGAAGTCGTCCACGTGGGTCGCTTGAAACCTTACTATGCAAGATGACGGACTATTTTTGTTGTTTGTTCGGGCTGTCTTTTATTTTTAGCGTGGGGTCGATGCAGTCTTAGAGGGGGAGTAATGCCACGAACCATGTACGGGTTTGTTTATTTATTGTTTGTTTTTACTGCCCGGCCACGCCCGAGTGTGTTATTTGTGTCCCAAGCAAAGCGCGTCTTCCATTCTTTATTTTTATGCCGCACGGGCTATCTCATTGAGATAAGCAGACTATTTCACCCTAACGTCACTTGCCCAGAATGATCTTCTTTGATCTACAATGTTCTGGATGTAAATCGACGGTTTCAGAAACACTCGCGCCGAAAGATAAAAGCCTGCAGAGCAGACGCCGCGGCAATTCGAATCGCCGACGTTCGCTTGAGCACGTCACATTGGCCACTGCTGCTTCGCTGCCTGTGTATTCTTTGCGTTGTTTGGGGAGCACAAGTTCGCTCCAATAAACTTGTTTACCTTGAATACAACAGCGTCGTTTGTGACTTCGTGACAGTATTCCAGTAACGCGCTGCTTGCGCCGGGCGGAGTAATATCCGGCTGCGGTCATGACGCAGAGGGACAACTTCCGTTGCCGTTCATAAGTTGTAACTACAGTGAACTACAATACTTGGGTAGTGGAAAAAGCGGCTGCCGCCATGTGAGGCACCTAGTGTCAATTGCACGAGGTGGCGCTCGCGTGCTCTGCCCGAGCGCTTTTCCGCCAGGGGAAGCAGCGGCCACCATTGTGTCGTGGGCACTCTACGAGGGGCAGCAGTTATTTTAAAGACGATAGACTTTCTTGGGCTACTTAAACCCAGAAATTTTGGTCTGTCTGTACGTATGTCTGTCTGTCTATCTGTCCGTCTGTCTGCCTGTCTGTGAGTCGATTCAGCCACCCGGCCAAAGTAAAATTGATATTGCGCAATAGTCTTATATACCCACAGCCACATGTAAACTATGAACATATATGTTCATAGTTGTCAACTTTGTTGAACAAGAACAAGACATTACGCAAAAATAAGACAGGAAATTAGTACACCAGCGATATTTACAGCGTTCCTTTATTAAAAAAATTCATGAATGCTCGGTTTTTCGATAGCAAATGATATTCTACATCTACTGCAGAAAACCGCCGCCTCCTGTCAGCATATGAAAAATCACGCGGCAACAGCAACAAAAGGTTCCACTAGCTAGGTTCCACGTTCTACTTGGAATGCACGTGGAGCACGGTCACGCTGCTCTATAAGCCTTCTAGTCGGCCGCCTCCATTCACGCGCGTCTCCGCCGTACTGCAGCGCTGGCATCGAGGAACCCGGTCTGTAGCAGTGGAACGCGGTAAACTCAAATCGCCTTGCGCAAACCTTTAGTGTGTTTACCTTGGAATGAGCGCGACGGTACAGGAACAGCATGAGAGGTGATCGGGAAAGCAAACGGGCCATTTCCTTGGCAAATGTCTACAAAGACTATCGTCTTTTGACGACATTTGCAACGAAAGGAGCAGATACGCGGCCATTTTTTGTGTGTATATTTATCACCGGTGTGGCGAATCCGCCCTCTAATCGCGTTGAGGATAGTAATAATATAGCAAGGTCCTTAAGAAAAAGGTAGCTATGCTGCTTGCTTATTTTTCATCACACATGCATTTGGCAAACCAAGCGGACCACGTAGGGTGTGTTTAGGAATCGGGGCTAACGCGTGATACTTTTTTTCTTCGCTGTTTGCTGATTTTTCTACCGTGTTGTGTCAACTGAAGAAACAGCGGCATGTTTTTAGACCGGCCAGGATACGTCAATGGTTTTTTTTTTGTTCATTGTTTTCTAATTTTCTATCAAGTTCAGCATACCGAGAAAACAGCGGTGTTCTTTAAGCAGGCCGGCAGACGCAAACGTTTTCGTTTTCTTTTTCCTAACTTGATACACACCAGAACGCATGCCAGATGTCTTTAAAACTTCCGTCAAGTCTGGGAAAAGTATGGAAATTTTACAAAATTCGCAACCGCAATTCTCACCAAGTCACACGCCAACATTTTGTTGCACGATCATTTTGAAACTGTACACTTCACTTACTCCCATAAAAGTAAAATATTCGCAGTGTCTAGGGTTACGTCCGACGTAACCCGAAGTCATAAAATACAGTTATGTCCGACGTAATTTCACTCTGAAAAGTGAAGTTTCCTCCGGCCCGCGCGGCGGACGAGATCAGTGCGGAGGGGAATCTGCGTCCGACGTATTGTACAGTCAAAAATTTGGTCACGCCCGAAGAAACAAGATATTATAGTTAACTACCTTATTCAACAAAATGAAAATTCAAGTTGCATTTGACGTAAGGTGAAGTAAAAAAGTTGCGTATCACGGAAGCACAGTACACCACGCCCTTATTAAAATACGCAGCCTTATCGCCGTGGAATGCCGAAGGACGAATGTAGGCGAGTTGGTGATCTTGCCGCATCTTCCTCACAATATTACGGTTTCATTTTACAATACGTGCCGTCAGTTAAAAAAAACACGAATGTTCCTGCGTTACGCACACCAGCACCACGCGCGGCGGTTATCATGCCCGGCTTCACGGGCGCGAAGGAGAGCAGCCGCCGCTTTTTTCCACTCCCCAAGTATTCTAGTTCACTGTAGTTGTAACCGAGTATAGGAGCAGTGAAGCACGGTAAATTTAAATTGGTTGAGCAAGCCTCTAGCGTGTTATCTTGGGAGGAACGAGACGGGAGAGGAACAGCACGAGAGGTGAGCGGGAAAGAGAAGGGATGCATTTACTTGCCAACATAGGTCGGCAAAACAGAAAGAACTCACTCAAACTCAATCAGATTTTTTTATTGACGCTGTACTCAATCAAACTCAGACTCGAAAAGTTCGTCTGTTCACAAAATCAATCGTACTCACTCGTAATCGTACTCACTTGTACTCAAACTCATTTGTCCTCACGAGTATTCGTGCTCAATCTGTACTCATGAGTACTGAATCTGTACTCATGAGTACTCACTCTCTACTCATGAGTACTCAATCTGTACTCATGAGTACTCAATGAGTACTACTGCTCATGAGTACTACTCATTCTGCACTCACGAGTACTACTCATTCTGCACTCATGAGTACTACTCATTCTGCACTCATGAGTACTGAATCAGTACTCATGAGTACTCAGTTTGTATTACTCACGAATAATCAACTTATCTGCACTGTTAGCTAGGTCGTAGCTCGAATGAAAGACTAAGTAGAAAAAATAAATTGTTTAATTGATTAGAAAAACACGGGCTACATATAAATCAGGACAGAGGAAGAAAACGTGTGACGCGGTGCACTGTCGTTGGGAGACTTACTGTGCGAAGGCAAGTACACTGTACATGTGAGAAAGCGAAACAGGACGTAAGCACTCGCGTTGCGCCTGGCGTCTCGTCGTGTTCTCAGGCCGGGTCGGGCTCAGGGGAGCTCGGGGGCTTGTCGGTGCGGCCGTGGCCGTAAACTGCGTTTTTCTGCGTGTCCTCGGGTGGCAGCTTTTGTCGTCCGTTTTCGTTTCCGGGCGCGCTGATACGTATCCTAATCGTGCTCTGAATCCGAAATGCGCCTGCCCCCAGGCACAATGAAGCGTTCGCGTAGATTGACGTCCGTTCGTATCCAGATCACTGTCCGCTTGTTCACAGATGCTCGATGCTGGCGTTTGTTTTTTGTTGTTCCAGATACTAGAAACTTCGTTAAGAGGGTGTTCGTCTCGTTGAGTTTCGGTGAATTTCAAATCTGCTTGATTTTATTGTGTGTGTGCCGTGGGATTCACTTCGTCAGACCTGAACTTGACAGTGTTTATGGCGTTGCGTTGGTTGCGCCGCTTCCGTCGGCGATTGTGTTCGTGTAGCTCGTCGCGTGCTTGATGCATGTGGGGACGTAGACGTCTGGTTTGTCCGGTGGCGAGCTGCAATGTGTAGGGATGGCATAGTTCGGCGCGTTGAGGACGTTGCTTGAATTGACGCGTGCGTTGCGTATGGTGCGGGAGCCGTTTGGCTTTTCGTTTAGTGTGCGGTAGCGGGGCGTTTTCGTAGGGTGGCATGGCTGATCGGTCAAAGTCGTTGCGGCTCCGTGCTCGCAGTCGCCGTGGTTGTTTCGGAAGTGAAACCGTTGTGGTGGGGAAGCGGGCGTTGTTCGTGCCGTCCGTTCGGTCCCACATTCCCCGGCGTCGCAAGCGTACGTGACTTCATCATCAGGGCATTCGATGCTTCGTCTGGATCGGGTTCATTCGTTGCCGTTCTTGCCGTGTCCGTGTCGTCGCTAAAGACCTCGTCTTTTGCCCGTTGTTTCGAGAATGCTATAATCGCTATACAAGCAGGATCCGTTTATCGCGAGTCCGCTTGCTCGCGTTTGCATCCTCTTGTACGAAACGGGTGTTTGTCATGTGAGTCTCGATCGGAGCGCGGGTGCCGGTGATCTTGTTAATTCTGGCTCGGACATGCCGCATGCGCTGGCCGTGTCGTTGCTCGTTGACGGACCTACTTGCACGAGTGTCATGTCGTTCGTCCGCTGGACTCGGGCGGGAGCAGCGGGTGTCGGAGAGCTCGTACTTTCCGGTAGGGTTGAACCGCGTGCGCTGGGTCTTTTGTTGCTTGTGGCCAGGTGATTTCTGCGGTTGTAATATTCGCTGGCCAAGTCCGGATAGCAGCAGTGGGAGCGAAGGATGTCGGGAATAGCAGTTTTCTCCGTGTGTGCTGGCTTGGTGGCGTTCCGTGCGCTGTGCATTTCGTTCTCCGTGGTCAGCTCCACTGGTTCAAGTTGGATGTCGTTCGTCACTTCTGGTGCGTTTCGTGCGCTGTGCGTCTCGTTTTATCTAGGAAACTCCCCTATAATTGGGGTGCGGTCATTCGCCACTTATGGTGCATTTCTAGCGCCGTGCGTATTGATCGCTTGTCGTGGCCATATCCACCAATCCGGATGCGATGTCGTTGGTTGCGTGGACCCGCGCCGGGACAGCACGTGCGGAAAATGTACGTACCGGCTCCGTTGCGTTCCGTGCTCTCAGCGTTCCGTTCGTGTACGTCTGTAGCGGAAGAGCGGGTGCCAGGAACGTGGTGCCTTCTGGCTCGTGCGCGCTGCGTACGTTGCGCGTCTCGTTGCTCGTTGCTGGAATGACCTGCGCGTGGGCGATGTAGCAGAGCAACGTGTGTTCGTGATCTCGCCAGAAATGCACTGACCTTCGATGCGTCTCCGTAATCGTGGCGATTACCTGGGAAAGGTCCGGTGAGCACGCAATCACAATTTTGCATGCGTCGTCTCGTTCATGTGCGTGCCGTCGTGCATTCTGCCTGTGCTCGCATCTCGTGCAGTCCAGGCACGGTGGAAAACGTGCGGCCGACTCTCGCCAGTTGTCTCAGAAAACTTTCTCGTTCATCACGCAGCCTTCTGCTCTCAAACAGCGCCGCTTGCAGGGTCCTCTGCCGTTTGTTGTCGGAGGCAGCCTGAAGTAGCGTTGGCACATTCGTTCGTTTGGAGAGATGGCGACGTTCTTCGTTGTCCTCTAGAAGACGCAACATGATGTCGTCCTTACGGCCAGAGCAGGGTAGCCCTCGTAATCGTAGTGCGCTCACGAACTGCTGTTTCTTCGTAGAGCATAGGACGTAGCGTTCCGTTGAAGTCAGCACTGTGTCGACCACCGCTGGCGTGGAGTGCGTCGGTGCCCCATGTCTGCGTGCTGCACTCTCGTAGTCGTGGTGCGGTCCGTCCAGGTTGTTCGTCCGTTCATCCTCCCGTGGCCTTAAATCATGATCCTGTCGACTGCAACATCATAGCTAGGTCGTGGCTCGAATGAAAGTCTAAACAGAAAAAAATAAAATGTTTAACTAATTAGAAATACTGAGATTACATATACATCAGGACAGAGGAGCCCAAGAAGAAAACGTCTTATACGGTGCATTGTCGTAGGGCTTCCCACTGCGCGAAGGCACGTACACGGGAGAGAGCGAAACGGGACGTACGCACTCGCGTTTTGAATCGCGGGCTGAATCGCGGCTGAATCGCGGGGCAGTTCGCCAGTTGTAGAGAGGGCGCATTATGTACATGAAGCTACTTAACGGCGACCCCAGTAGCTCCCATGTGTACAGCGGGGCGTGATATTAAGTTGCAATAATGAATTATCTTTATGACGGACACAGACAGATAGACTGACAGGCCAACATTGTCGCGCTCAAGTGGCCAAAGAAAGACTATCGTCTTTAAAACCATCTCGAAAGAGACGCTGCCGCCGCTGTTCCGAATTCTGCGAACATTGTGCAACCGTAACCCTCGCAACCGCCACCAGCCCGCAAAGTAAGAGATAAACAGAAAGACGAACACCGGCTAGAGCGCGAAAAGCCAAAGAGGGAGGTCCCGCCACGAAAAAGGACAGGACGGGCGCTACGCGTAATTTGTGTCTATTTCCGTTAACAGCTAGGCCAAAACCCACACGGGTCTGATCTTACTAATTTTTCTATGCGTGTGTGTGCGGTTAACCAGAGCACCCGACACAAATTTGCTGCACCTGGCGGCGCGCCGACGGTGGGCCCGATTCGCGCCTCGGTCAGCCAGCCCGCTGCAGACGTGCCGCAACTGGCGGCACACGGCGCCACCGAGTCTACTCTCCTATTCCCATCGAGACAGCCGCACCAAATCATGCTTGGGACGACCGGCCCGCAAAAGACACGCAGCGACGAGTAGACTCTGGAGACGGCGCCGCTGAGTCGCCTCCCCTTTCCCATTCGTGGCTCGGCTGACGCAATCACTTCGCCTGCATTCGCCGGATTCAAACTGCGGCCAGTGATAGTCCTGATTGGAAAGATTCGAACTGCACGCGGCTGCGGCGGAACCCCGGCTGTATAAAACCAGCCCGGAAGCAGCGGCTGTGCGGCGGCATTTCATCGGAGGCACTGAGTTGAGAAGTGCCTTTGTGCGAGCCATGTAACGCTCTTGCTACCTTGTATATATTGTATATGAATGCAGCTTAAAATAACCGTCGGCTCGACAACTTCATCGCTCTCCTCTGCGCCGCGTCGATGGCGGACTGAGCAGGGCAACGTCGCAACATCTATGCACCTGTATCTATGCATCTATGCATCTGCACCTATGGCTTTTGTATCTATGTTGTACAACGCCGCCCCTTATGTAACACCCCCTGTGGGGTCTTTAAGGAAATAAGTTGAAGTGAATCGAACAGTGGTGACTGAGCTAGAATGGCCCAGTCCAACAGTGTGTGTGTGTGTGTGTTCGGGGGGGGGGGGGGGGCGTGGAGAGGGTATCGGTCGCAGTCGAGGGCCGCAGGGCACCCAGTTGCTGCCGGTACTTGGCAGCCGTTACAGCAGCGTAGAACTGCTCTGCCGTGCTTTGTGTACTCGAAAACAAAGTTTGTAGACGCGTTTTCGGAGGCGTGATAGCTTGCACTGACGTCACTGTATTGCCGTGTTGGTGGGTTGGTTGCACAGTGGAAATCTGCAGCTCTTATCTCGAGCAACGCGGATGAAGCTGACAGCGATCGATCAAAAAGTGCGGTGACGTCGTTATGTGCAATCCACATGTTTTACGAGACGTCCCAGGATGCGAGCTTAAGCGACAATCCCGGCGTCTGGCGTTGGCGTTCATCAATTCAAAACAATTCCTTCACGAGGCCTTTCACAGTGCGAGCTTAAACTCGGCGGTATAGTTGCTAGCGAGGGGTGGTTGCCCCGCCTGGAAACAGTAGTGAAGGTAGGGGAATAACAACCACCGAAATGCACCATCATCGTCAGCGCCCTCATTACACGGTGGCGTAAACGAGAAGCGGTGAATCGGGTTGCCATTCGAAAGCAAAACGCTCCTCCAGCGGCAAGATGACAGAGCTCTTCGACAAAATATGCGAGGCTAAACAAGGCGCCGCACGCGTTGAACTGGATATTATGATGTCCGATTCACAACTCACAAACGTGCTTAGGTGTACTCAGATATTTTATTTCTATTGCAGGGGCAAATTCCACCGCCGCGTCTGCACGCCGTAGAGCACGGTGGGGCTATATGCTCACTCGTAAATGGCACTACACGAGACCACATTACTAGGGAACCTGAGCAAAATGTTTCAAAACGGGAACCTAATAAAACCATATTGGCGCACGTACATCAGCCAAACTGTCGCTTGAATACGCACAGCGAACGTTACAAACCACGCAGTCGGTTTGACGCGAGTTACGTAAATTAACTGCGACTGTTGAAATGAGTGGTTCGGCTCACGAAACGACTACACAGCGTGACATGCGTCTACGGAAACTTCTGAAGACTGAAAAATAGGGACTTCAGTACGCCTAGTTCGTGCGTTGTTAGCAGCCTCCACCGCCTCTCCCCTAAAACAATTGGAAGGGAGCAAGCGCCATGAAGCCGCCACGCGTTCACAGGCCGCGCCAACAAAAAAAGACCCCGACATGCCCCCGCGGGAGGGGCACGAGTAAATGCAGAGCATTAGCGGCGTTACGCGCGTGGCGGTGGCGATGGGTGTTGTAATGGTGGTGGTAGGGTTATTGTTGTTGTTGGTATGATTGGGGAGAGAGAGAACGAGACGAGTATTAGGTAACGTCAAGTGCTGGTACCGCGACGCTGAAGTTGGATTGCGTCGAGGTACTAGTTGAAGGTCTTGCTTCCATCGCTTAGCAACTGCGACAACCGCGACGAGAAGAGAGTGAAGCAGAACTGGAGTGCGGCTGACGCGCCGACACCCGGGTTTATATTACAAACGAACGCAGTAGAGGGAGAGGAGGCGGAGAGAGAGCGCGCTATCACGCCACCGTCACGCCACGACGCGCCCGCACCTGCTGTTGCTATGGTGCTTGCAACGCCGGAGAGCGCGCTGCACCTGTTCTTGCAAGCGTGTTGAGGGCGAGGAGGAGTGGGGAGAGGGCGCAGCTGCCGTGGTGCGGACGCCGAGTTACGGACGCATAACATCGTGAGCTAAAGAAACGCTCTGCATTTAAAAAACTTGCAAAAGAAATCAACCGGTTGGCTGCACAACAAGTGTTCCCAGAACGAGGCATTGAACAAAAATCTGCTTATATTCAATTTCTGAAAACACCTGAAAGAATCTGACACCGACAATCTAAAAAAATTGCGCCCATCTCCCCGCGAGGGGGACTCGAGTAATTGCGTCGCATAGGGGGTGGGTGTATTGAGTTAACGTTTAGTGTTTGGGAGTTGGTGGTAGTGAATGCGTTGTATCAGCAGCTTCTTGACGTAGTTTTAATAAGTCAAGGATATAGGGCGCGTTCGTAGCCCTCCATTCTGTGTCGGCTTTGTGGCGCAGTGGGTAGAGCACCATGTACACTGCATTCCGCCCGTAGGGTCGAGGGATCGGAACCAGGCGCCGGATAGTATTTTTTTTATATAGTGTAGGGGGAGGGGTACGGACAACGACGGTGCGGACTACGACGGACGTCAACGTGGGTGACATCGTGAGTTACTGAAATGCTCTGCATTTAAAATAACTGCGGCAGTCAACAAGTCCCATCAGAGAAGAGCAACTGCGGCCGCGTTTCCCGCCGGTCACTCACCCCCTCCTTTTTCCCTCACCGTTCACACGTGACCCCTTTGCGAGCGACCGCCAAAGAAGGCTTACAGCGCCAAACAGGGACCGGGAAAGGAGGAGGTGCAGTTTTCGTTGTGTAATTTTACCATCCTTGACAGTTAAGCTGCACAGCGGCACCGCTAAATGTTTGCGACTCGTACACGCGCGTCCGGACTCGAGCTCGTGATAAAACTTGTTTGCACTACTGTACTCAGGAGTGCATATACTCATGAATACACAGTACTCATGAGTACACAGTATTTATGAGTATTGTACTCATGAGTGCTGTGTACTCATGAGTACTGTACACTCATGAGTAGTGTGTACTCATGAGTACTGTGTATTCATGAGTACTGTGTACTCATGAGTACTGTGTACTCATGAGTACTCATACTCATTAGTACTCAAACTCTTGAGTACTCATACTCATGAATACTGTAACTCATGAGTACTCATACTCATGAGTAGTGTACTCATGAGTACTGTACCTCACGAGTAGTGGACTACCCCTGTACTCACTCGTCATCGTACTCACTGTTTTTTTTTCTGGGTGTGTGATCACTCATCATCATACTCACTCGTGAGTTTGAGTACAAATGAATACAAATGAGTGTACTCACGAGTGAGTACGCCGACCTATGCTTGCCAATGGGCGCAAATCGACTATCGTTTTGCGTCGACATTTCCAACGAAAGGAGCAGATACACGGCCAATTTTTGCGTGCGTATCTACTACATACTCCAACGAAATCATGCAGAGATGCTATACGGTAGGAGAAAGCCTCCGAAAGAAGCAGGGCGCCGTTGCCTTCCTGTCGAGCCGTAAGTTTCCCCAAATGGGAAGATTGTGTTATAGGCTTTGCATTCTTCCGCGGATTCTTCTTGTCTTTTTTCTTTTTTTTGCAGATAGTAAGCCTTTGCTACTGCGTCTTGAAAAGCCCACATTGATCTACGAGCAGCTTTTTGCGGGCTGGTTAGCAGGCAATGAATGGACATAAAAGTGCGCATTAAATTTGTTCACAAAGCAGGGCCCCCCAAAAACAGTTATAACAGCGTAGTTGCTCACTCAGCAGTGCTACTCAGCTTCATCTAGTTTTTCGTATGCACACGTTCATAAATACATATAACCACGTACGGGAAGGGCACTTAATTAAGGCTTTGACGTTCGCAAATGTTTCGTCGGCTATTGGGTAGCATAGAATCGTCGTGTGTTCTTCCATAAGAAACTATGAAATTGTCGTCTAAGCCACTCAATAGCTAAAAAAATACTGATAACACGTGAAGCATTAAAAGCCGAAAATATATGAACGCAGGACCAACTTTTCGTGTTCGAAGAGGTGGGGTGAGGCAGAGAGAAGGAGAAATTTTATCTATCCCACCTGTTACGATTGCGGTCACTTCGAGCCAGTGAGGGCTGTCCTCAGTGGACCCAACTTTTCTCCCGTGATATTTGCTGCAAGGTGTTAACTGTAATAAAAGCGCTATTGATTCTTCCTAACAGAGGTTTGATGCCGGAGCGTTAGCGTAGAGGGAAAAAAATCACCGAATATGAACATTTTATAAATTATTCTAATATGCCTACTAGACGTTCTGCTTCCCCTGCCCCTACTTCCACCTCGCCCAATGCAAGTTCTTGCGATAGTCTTCTCGGGAAGGGCTTCTTTTTTAGAGGCGTGTTTTTATACCGCTGGCATGCTGGGCTACACCTGGAAACCCATACAGTTTCTTGGAGGAGAGTGCAACATAGACCGAAAGCTATCCATTTTCCCCTTTCAATGAGGCTGGAAAGAGGGATATTAACTGTACGACATTGCGACTGCAGAACCGAACGAAGATACATGAAACGCGGATAACACGTCGAGCATGGTGCATCCTTGTAATATTTTGCTGATAATACATCGAAGTCATAGATCTAAAATCGGCATTGGACGGAATGTGGAGTCTCGAGGCGTCGAAAGTCCTGGAGACTTCGTATTCGATCTACGTCCCATTTGTTGACGTCAGCGCTTCCGCAATACTCAAATAATTGTGAATTTCATACTGTTACATGTGTAGAGCATCACATTAGGATCAAAGAGAGATATGTAACACTTATGCGGTCCAGTTAGAAGTTATGCAGTCTCAAGTGAAGGTGCACTGTCATGGATAAAATAGCAGGGCGGAAAGCTCGGGCAACATATGGTATATTTGCAGACAAAACTTCCGCTTTTGTGGAGTTGAAAAGTATAATTTACGTTTCCTTTGGAAGTAAAACATCCAGATTTTGATAAAATTGTGCCCGCAGACAGGCTGTACAAAGAGTTATTCTTCCGGGCGTCACTCCCATTGGGCCTTTATTTGCCTTCCTATATTGAATTGAATTGAATTGTTTATTTCGGCAACAAACAGAGGTTGCCCTGGGGCTATGGCAAAAGGCAACATTTAAAGTCGCCTGACTACGCCCCTAGCCCCAGGCAGCACAGACACACAAACAGCAGTTTGTTACAACATGCAAATGGCTTGGAAATCGTTATTCAAACCTTATGCAATTCTATGTACAACTATAGAACAACATCAGGCTAACCATACACAGTTTGTATCCATATCTGAAGTATGTACAGTATTCACGATCCAAATTTGTAAGCATAAATATGCGTAATAAAATAAGTCATTTTTACATTCCGAAAAATAACTTTTACAGTGATTACAACACAAAGGCATTATTACATAAAACCCATGCACACAATAACAGAGCTACAAAAAAGGAGAGGGACGAACATGACATTATTGCTCGAGTAGAAGCCGTTTAACTTTTTCCCGGAAGGCTAACAGAGAAGAGCAGCTTTGCATCACATCAAGTAGAAAAGGATACATATTTGAAAGGTTTGGTATCTGCCATTGAAGCAGCTGCATGCCGTACCCTGTCCTAGTCTGATTTTTTTTAATGCAGTGTGCCTGAAACTATAATGCGGATCAGTATTAGTGTATAATGATAAAACTATTTACAGGAGATAAACGGAATAACTCCTTCTTCATTGACCTGTACTGGGTGGCAGAATTACTGCACTAATCTCGTACTTCGTTTTAAACCCAAAAGGTGCATCTAATACGCTTCATCCGCGCTGCAAAGAGAGGAGCGCGCCCCAGACAGGAACGTAACGGCTTGCGGGGACCGACCCAGCTTTGCGCGTATCTGCGAAAGGTGGCGCTGGGTGTCGCGGGCTCTGCGTCGCCCTTTGGGCGCTTTCCGGGGCCTATACGCGTAGCCTAGGTGAAATTTAATGGCGCATGATACATTTAAATTTACCACAGGAATAGGGTTTATTTGTAAGAAAGGTTCTCTTTACAACTTTTACAGCGGCGGCCGATATCAAGATGGACGGTGGATGCACTATTGGGAAGCAACCCTTCCATCTACTCGGCGATTTTCGAACGCTGCACTGCGATTTTAAAACATCACGGATGACCGAATATTCAGATAACACTACCTAGAGCGCTGTTGCAGCATCAAGCAAAATCGAATGACCCGAATGAGGCGCTTCCAAGCGTGCAGCGGAAGGCACCACATGTGAACGCGAAATCCAACAGAGGCACGGTTGAAGCCGTTTTAACTCAGTTAAAATATTCAGGGTTAGGAGTGTTGCCCAATCAAAGCGCGGCCCTCCCGGAAAGCGAAATCCAATGCGCGATTTAAACACTGGTGACTATACCCTTCGTGGACTCTCACCAATTCCTGGGCGTAACACTTCACAGTTCGCTGACCGGGTCCCCTCACGTTCATCTCCTGAAGGAGAAACTGGGCTCCCTTGCTCAGGTGCTACGCATGCTGACCAGCCGCTCAGGAGGATGTTCTATTGGGTCCCTCCTACGTCTCTACACAGCACTCAGCGAAGGACTTCTCCGATACAGACTCCCAGCACTCGGCCCTCTTTCCAACTCCAACACAAGGCTGTTAGAAAGTATGCAGGCCCGAGCTCTGCGGTTTTTCTTGGCCTTCTGAAAACAACTTCTACGCTGGGGACCATACAAGAGTCAAGGGACCTCTTACCGAGTGTACTCATCAAAGAGGAGCACCTTCGCCTACATTTGCGGCTGGCGACTAGATCCCATGGATATCCGCTTAGCTCTAGCTCCGCCTTAGAGGTGGAAGACACTCTACTACCTTTGTGTCAGGAGTACCCTACGCCGCTTGATCTCCCGCCCTGGACGTACTCCCCCTGGCGAATTTTCACCTCAGTACCGGGCATCAGCAATACGTCAAGGTTACGAATTCAAGCATTAAAGTACTTCACTCTATAGCACAATTGGAATTGCTACCGTAACCACAAGCATACCTACACCGATGCATCGGTAACGGCCACTTCCTCTGCCATTGGAATCTGGGTTCCATCGACGCGGACTACAATTGCGGCCAGGTTAAGCCGCAAAACTGCATCGACAACCTCAGAAATTGCTGCCTCACGCTCCGCTTTGCAGTACACAATTGGGCGAGAACCTATGTGGGCAATCTTCACAGATTCACGGGAGGCGCATCAACAACTGGCGTCATTTCCGCACGAACAACTGGCCCACGAAATACACACCCTGCATGCACAGGCTGCCAGCTAGCTTCACGAGGTAGTGTTACAGTGGCTACCTGGACATTGTGGGGTGAATAGGAATGTGGTGGCCGACGAAACAGCTTGCGCGGCCCACACCCAATCTCAGGTCATCATCCCGATTCCTTTCTCTCAACGTGACGCCGCGACACTTGCGTACTCCGTGGCGCGGCAGTTACAACTCTCATGGACAGATGGATCAAACAACTATCAGCCGTTGTACAGAATTGATCCCGCCTGCAGTTTCCGAATGCCGTGTGGCCTGGAAAAGTGCGACGAGGCAGTTTACCACATCCGCCTCAACGTCGCTTCTACCGGCCACTACCCTTACAAGATGCGTCGAATTGCCTCCCCTCACTGTCACGTATGCAGTGTTCGCGAGGACATAGAACATGTACTGTGTGTGTGTCCCCGTTACGACACCCCGCGGCTAACCTTGAAGACGACTTTGGGACTGCGTGCTGATGAACCACTGAAAATTTGCTACGCTATTGGCCCATGGCAGTCAACTGCCACGGCAAGACGGAGTACACGGGCCTTGGTGTCATTTCTCCGTGACTCCGGCCTGAAAAAAATCTTGTGAACGTTTGCCTTAACTATATCACTGTGCGTATGCTGTGTGCGCGATCCTGCGCCCGTCAGTTTGTGTGTACTTATTTGTGTTTGTAGCGCCTGTGTGAGTTTTTGTGTCTTCATTTCTTTTCACTTTCGCACTTCTCATGTTCATGTGGAGTAGCAAGCCAAGCTCGCTGCCAGGCTGACTTCTCCTCATCATTAAAGGCATTCCTCCTCCTTCTACTCGCCCTTTTAGGAAGTCCGTGAGTAGAGCGCACGCTTGCGTATCAATGCCAAGAGTTTGAAGACGCGCGTGTGTAAAACGACCAAGAGCCCGCAATTCTCCTTTTCCCATCGAACTTCACGCCTTCTCCCTTTCGCCAGCGACTCATTTCCGAATCCGAAACTTGTACCCCAGAATAGCCGCGCTGCAGGGTCACGGCGAACCAGTGAAGGGATTGTAACCATGTCGGAGGAGAGGGCAGGGACACGGCGTGGTCATTTGGTCTTGGCTGTGCTGAACCGACGGCGCACGGCTAAAGAGACTGGCTTGGGCCACAACACATGTTAAGGGGCGTGGAAGAGGTGGCACAAATTAAGGTAGATTACAAAGCGATGTTCTTGCAAAACGGTGAGATCTGTGTACTAGAGGTCATGAGCAATGTGTCCATTACATACACTGCGGCTGGTTTGCGTCCCTGCCTACTTCCGCATCTCGTAACAATATAAATATTCATATAAAAATAAGAAATATTCGTATAGAAAATCAAAATTTGGCTGAATGTCATTTAACTACGATGTAAATCAGAGCATTTTAAACGACAATATTCAAACGACGACAACTTGAAGCGCTTTTTATGTCGTTTCCTAATATCGGCTTGTATGAAATACTAAAATACTAAGCTTTAAAGTTCTGAGATGGCGTACGAAATCTCCGGATTATTTGCCTCATTTAGTTAGCCACAAGACATCGGATTAAAATTTCTTGGCGTTTTTATTCTTAGTTGTACTTCATTTTTTTTACTGCTGTAGAAACGCCACACAAACAACCACAAATGAAATCTTGTTCTATCTACTAGGGCCACAAAATACCGGGTCAAATTTTGTGGGTGTTCAGTGTTGCCTCGGATGTGTTATAGATTTGAGCGACGCCCGCTCTTTGTCCTCCCTGATTGTACTACACCAAAGTTTAAAGTAAATGTCAGCATGCACTGCGGTGTGCACGGTATCATATTTAATTGGAAATTTGATTGACGACCTCTACTTTAGGTATAATCTGATAATACTTTATCCTTAATCTAGCCAATAAAGATGACACATACCAGGTAACGACTATATTCTCGTTATTTTGCGTTAGGCTATATGTACACTCGACGGTTTCTTCAACGGGCCTTTTCTGAGAAAGCGAATGTAAACTTGGACTACGTCAGCGCTGAATTCCTGTAATGAGTTAAAAAAATATGCTGCTCGTCAAACGGCTGAATTACGACAGGGGGCCTTCCATTTTGCAGACAGAGAAACCAAAAAAAAAAGCTTTTTTTAAGAAACAGAACAATCTTTTAAAGAGTGAAACATTATAGACAGAAGAAACTACTTCACGATAGAAGATACGTGTGAGAGTAAGAGGTGGGGGCATCCACTTCTGTGGCACATTTATGTGCCTGGGTATTTCCCGGCACAAGCGCATTTTCATACCTCGTTCTAGGCAACGCTTGCTTGAAAGCTTTGCACTGTCATAATTCCGTCTTAAAGGGGCCCTGAAAGGCGTTTTCCGCACACTAAATGAACTAGCGCAATTGTTAGATTGGGTCGTCAACGTCATCTGTGCCAAGTATTACTCTTTTACGCGCAGCGGAAAGCTCACACTTTTGTTGCAAAGTTTGTCGCTTTTTTCTCACCCTTCCCTTCGTGTTTTTGGACGCCGCCATCTTCACATGTCTACGTCAACGATTCTCAGATGTTCGTCATGAGCTAGACATCCTGCTATTGGGCGACTTTTTCACACACTTCCGGCAAAGAGATGAGTCGTCTGCTCAGCGTCGGCTTGCCGGCTGTTCAGCCAGCGGAGTGCCGGAGTGCTTGGACATTTTACGACAAACGAAACAAGTGTAAACAAACGCTTAACTGTTTGTGTTGAATGCAACACGGCCATAACACGACATGGATATTCTTTTACCTGAGTACATTCCATAAAGAAAGCGTTGAAGCCCCGTGGCACTTCTTTCGTGCAATCGAAGAGAACGCCCTGAGCCGAATGCCCGGGTTTGACGCACACATTTTATTCAACTTCAAAACAATCCAGAGATGCGTTTCGAACGAACACAACGTCACAGCATGCGTTGCAAGTCTGAACCGCGATTGACAGACGATGGGTTGCCTACTCCTGCCCACCGTAAATTCGGCACTCACCTCGCGCGCGGTTTGCGGGGACGAACAGCAAGTCACTTAACTCTGGCGCACAAGCCGAGATGGCTTTTAGCCACGCACACTGCACATACCCCATGCAAGGTTGAGTCGTACGTCGCTCAAGAAAGATAATCTAGACCATGGGAAGCACTATCCACTCGCAGAAGCACAACGTCGCATTTCATCGCGAAAATA
This sequence comes from Haemaphysalis longicornis, assembly GCA_013339765.2. Lineage (NCBI taxonomy): Eukaryota > Metazoa > Arthropoda > Arachnida > Ixodida > Ixodidae > Haemaphysalis > Haemaphysalis longicornis. The sequence goes on from CM023457.1 coordinate 110,441,060, forward strand.
AGTCGTCCACAACCATAGGAGGCTATGCCACAACACACACACCATCGCCTCCTGTAATGCCAAACGCATCTCGCACTTCCCAATAGGAGTGAGTGGCACGCCTGCAGTACCCACATGTCGCGAGGTGGGGCCCCGAGCTGAACCTTGATCACGGAACCGTAACTGACTTCTAGAGTGGTTTGTGCCTTGTTGCCAAGGCAACCAATGTTTCAGATTGTGAAAGAAATGGCGCTCGCTCCAGCGCTAGAAATCTCAGAGCCGCGGCGGAGCATGTTTTGCCAACGTTGCCGCTCTCCACCACGCCTCGCCCCAAGCTGAACTGGTTAAATGATTGAAGCATTTTGTGCAGGGGTTCTGTATTGGTTTAAAATGTCCTTTTCACATGCCGCCGGCAGGAATTACCACCGCCACAAAATAAGACCCGGCACCAGCGGGGCCACATCTGATACGGCGCTTTTTGGACAAACACTGCGCGCTGCATCAAAGAGAACGAGCGCACGATCCTCCCCACGCGGCTGCGAGTTCACCGCCGATAGCAACTGAAGCAACCTACACCGCGAAAGGGCAAGGCCAGGCCGCCACACACATGCGGCCAGATTTTTCGTTCGCTTTTCAGCCTTGAGCGGAGTGCGTCAACAGCGGAGAGTAAGCTGAAAAGAGGAGGAAACGCGGCTCGTCGATATTGCGCGGTTTTAAATGCGAATGCATTTTCTTAGTCGGGGGTTGTCGTGCGTTGGCCGGCGTGCGCCTAGCAACAGCTGTGGCGCGCCTAGCAACCGGAGCACGTGCTAGCTCGGGCGGGAGTAGCGGAGGGCAAGGGGAGAGGAGGAGCGCGCTTGGCGTGTGAGGGCGCTCGCATCGCGGAGCTCGGGCGGAGTAGCGGAGAGTGGAGAGGAGGAGCGCGGTCGGGCGTGTGAGGGCGCTCGCATCGCGGAGCTCGGCGGAGAGAGCTCGCGCGCGGGGCGGGCGTGTTGCGCGGGTCTCTCTCTCCTCTCCGCGTACCCTCTCTCCGCTCGCTGCGCTCGGAAAAATATATATAAATGCAGTGGAGCGCGCGCCTCTCTCCGTGACTGCTTGCCGCAGCGCACTCATCGGTGCACCCAATGCATTCGCATTTCCGCACGATCCCCTTCAGGGAGGTGGGGGGAGTTTTTTTATTTACGATTTCTCAGCTAATACTCATCGCTTTAACAAAATTCTTGCGGGAGGAGATTGCTAATACATTGCTTTATTTGGTTACATGTACATCCATGCATCGGCGGAAGGTATTTCAGGACCCCTTTAAGAAATTATCAATAAAGAAGGCCTTGTAAAGCTCTTTACTGTTGCTTCTTCTTCTGGGGAGATTTTTATCAATAGTACGCAGCGCAGTGGTTCGATGAGTCTTAACAGCAAACAAATACTTCGCTTTTTTGTATAATTTTAATGCGTAGTATTCTTAGCGAGTACCCCCACAGCCAGGACCGTGTGATGCCCTGCGTTTCCACAATAATGCAGATATCGCGGAACTTCCACCTGTAATCGCTGTAATGGCGTAAATGGAGATAACCGGTCACGCAACAATTTGCAAAACTAAAAAAACAAGAAAAATATTGAAGAATTACGGAAAATGGCGAACCGTATAACGCCCTGCCTTTCCACAATAATGCAGATTTCGGAAACGTTCTAGAGGTAATCCTTGTAATAACTTGAATCCAGATAACTGGACCGAAGAAATTTCGAAAAAATAAAAAATAAGCAATATTGTAGCGTTATGTAGGGGTTCGCTACTCGTAAGCAATTACTTTAATGCCAGAATTAGGCTTAAATCACAGAGCTAATGGCGATGCCAGTACCGAGCGGGACACACACAAAACGAGTTTCGTCTTCTTTCACTTCCAATCGCCAGATCACGCGCATCTGGTTTCGTGCTGTGGTGGGATTGGCGGCATTGATAGTCTTCAGTGTAGAGCTCCTTTCTAGGCTGTCGCTGAATCGATGGGCCGTGGCATTGCCCCCTCTTCTAAGATAGCATCGTCTCGATGCTAGGCTGTGGCTGTAGACGATCATAGCAAAACGAGATGGCGCAGCGGGTTGCAGTCAAACTGGTAACGCGACAGTTTTGGCGTCAGCCAAAATTTCTCGCTCTTGTTGATGAGGGTGAGGTCAGTTTCTGTCATAGTAAGGCTTCATTCGCACGACGTGTACGACCTCGGAAGTTGTCCTGCGTCGCGAGGAAGAAGCGCTAGTGTCCGGTATAACTTCGTAATTGACGTCACTTAGGCGGCGCACGACCTTATAAGGGCCAAAGTACCGACGCAGTAGTTTTTCTGAACGTCCGCGCGCGCGCACTGGTGTCCAAACCCAGACAGCGTCTCCAGGCTCGTAAAACACCAACGCCTGTGCTGATTGTAGCGAGCTGCGTCGGCGCACTGCTGACGTTGGATCCGCTGGCGTGCTAGCTGGCGTTCTTCCTCCGCGTTTTGCACGAAGTTATCAATGTCGATGTTCTCTTCATCTTCATGAACCGGTAGCATGGAATCTAATGTAGTAGTAACGGTGCGGCCGTAAACTAATTGGAAAGGAGTAATTGCTGTGGTCTCCTGAACTGCCGTGTTGTAGGCGAACGTGGCGTATGGCAAAATTTCGTCCCAGGTTTTGTGCTCCACGTCTACATACATGGAAAGCATGTCGGTGAGGGTCCTGTTTAGTCTCTCCGTCAAGCCGTCGGTCTGCGGATGGTATGCAGTAGTCCGCCTGTGGGTGGTGTGCGTCAGCATCATAACGGACTGCATGAGGTCCGCCGTGAAAGCTGTACCTCTGTCTGTTATGACGACCTGTGGTGCCCCATGCCTCAAAACGACGTTGTGCACAAAAAACTGTGCTACCTCAGCCGAGGTTGCTCGTACGACAGCCGCTGTCTCCGCATACCCTGTGAGGTAGTCAGTCGCGACCACGATCCATCGATTACCCTTCGTCGACGTTGGAAATGGCTCCAGCAAGTCCATGCCGACTTGTTGAAAAGGCGCATTAGGTGGCTTGATCGGTTGAAGTAGCCCTGCCGGTTTCAGAGGTGGAGTCTTCCTTCTCTGGCAGTCGCGGCAGGTCTTTACATAGTGCTGAACTGTGTGCAACAATTTGGGCCAATAGTACTTCTGACGAATCCTCGCTAAAGTACGGCTAACACCCAGATGCCCTGCCGAGGTTTCGTCATGACAGGCGTACAAAATTTCGGGCCGCATGACTGTTGGTATGACCAGTAGGAACGAGTCCTTCGTATCCCCAAAATTCCGTTTGTAGAGCACGCCGTTCCGAAGACGGAATGACGAGATGTTCCGGTGTCACGCGTCACGTCGGTAAAAGAATGGACTCCGGACCCAAAGGGATCAAGTTAAGATAAGACTTTAAGGAAGAAGAATGTAAGAGAAATATACAATAAAAGTGCTAGAAATATATTACATGTAAAAAAGACCCCAAATGGCTTTCAGTTCATGAACTGCAATAGTGTCCTCTCGCTATATCTATTGGTCCCTATAGTTTCCTAAACGCCATTTCCCTACCGCACATTGTGTCGTTGCGTTGCACTGGATCGTTGGGGTAGCGGGGGATCAGTTTTCACTGAGATGGCTCCCTGAGCGCAGCGCCGTGAAGATGGTGACGGGGCCAGTGGGGCGAAGCCACTGGTGCGTGCGTGCCCGTGCAAGCCGGTGCTGAAGCCAGCGGAGCGGAGCCGCCGTTGACCAGGAGCACCCGCGTCAAATGCTTGAGGAGGCCAACGGGGCAGTGCCGCTGGTGCCTTGCGGGTTCCCAGACCTCGGGTCCCGCCTCCGTCGGTCGCCTCGAACCACGATCTCCGTCCACCCGCTCTTCGTCTTCCTTCTCCTCGTTTTTTCTTCTTCTCTACCCGCTTCCGGAAATTTCTCGCTTCTTATCCCTTCTTCGTCGTCGTCTCCGCCGTCTTCGCACCTTGACTCCTGACATCCGGGTAAATGCACGTGGAACACGGACATCGAGGCCTTCTAAATGCTGTATAAGCAGCAGTAGTTCAGGGTCGGCGCGTTGGAGTTGGGCCATTTGGGAGTCGGTAACGGCCCCAAGGAAGGGAACGTCGTCGTCGGCTTCTGGGCTCGCTGAATCGATGGGCGCCCGGGACAAGCAGTCAGCGCCACTGTGCTTACGTCCCGACTTGTACACTACTGTCATGTCATAGTCTTGCAACCGGAGGCTCCATCGAGCGAGGCGTCCAGATGGGTCCTTCAGGTTTGCAAGCCAGCACAACGAGGGGTTTATCGCTGACAACTTTAAACGGCCTGCCATAAAGATACGGCGGAACTTGATGATGGCCCAGACGACGGCAAGACACTCCTTTTCAGTCGTGGAGTAATTCGACTCCGCTTTCGAAAGAGTTCGACTGGCGTAGGCTCTTTTCAGCTCCGTCTTGCCTTTGAACGAGGACGGCGCCGAGTCCGACGTTACTGGCGTCCGTGGGGGTTTCCGTATCCGCATTTTCGTCGAAATGGGCAAGTATTGGCGCTGTTTGTAACCGGTCTCGCAGGTCATTGAAGGCCACTTCTTGTTCCTCTTGCCACGCAAATGGGACGTCATCCTTGGTCAGTCGTGTCAGGGTTCCGCAATATCCGAGAAATTTTCGACGAAGCGCCTGTAATACGCAGCAAGGCCGAGAAAGCGCCTAACGGCCTTTTTATCAGCTGGTCTCGGAAAACCTGCAACAGCTGCCGTTTTTTTCAGGATCTGGGGAGACTTCTTCGGAGCTAATAACATTTTCCTAGAAACCGCAGCTGCTTGTAGCCAAAGTTGCATTTTCCAGGTTTTATATTTTAATTTAGCCGATTTGATGGCTTCGAGGACCAGTCGCAACCTGTGTAGATGTTCTTCGAATGTTGCGGAGAACACTATGACATCGTCAAGGTAAACGAGGCATGAGTGCCACTTGAGACCGGCCAAGACAGAATCCATCATTCGCTGGAACGTAGCGGGGGGCTGAGCATAGACCGAATGGGGGGGACTTTGAACTCGTATAGCCCATCGGGTGGGACAAACGCGGTCTTCTCGCGGTCTCTCTCGTCAACCTCGATCTGCCAGTATCCGCTTTTAAGATCTAAGGACGAGAAATATTTGGCAGTGCGCAACCGGTCCAAGGCATCGTCTATGCGCGGGGGCGGGGACGTCTTTTTTTGTAACACGATTCAGTTTCCTGTAATCGACACAGAAGCGAAAAAGTTTTGTCTTTCTTCTCGACTAGCACCACAGGGGATGCCCACGGACTTTTCGATGGTTGGATGACATCGTCTTGTAGCATTTTTTTTACTTGATTCTGGATGGTTTCACGCTCCTTGTAGGATACGCGGTATGGGTGTTGGCAAAACCGGCTTTGTTGCTTCGTCTACAATGATGCGGTGTTGGCAACAGGGGTTTGTCCGACCTTTGAAGCAGTTGAAAAACACTCACGGAAATCCCCGAGGAGGTCTGTCAGCTGCTTTTTCTGTTCTGGCGTGAGGTCTGGGTTGATGTTAAATTATCCCATGACGTCTTTGGGGGCCGATACATCGGTCCGGTCTTCCCCTCTGCATGCAGTTCTGTAAAACGAAAAAAACCGTACAGGGGAGGCGATGGCGGTTCCTTTTGCGACGTGTTGGAGCCTGTTTCCAAAGTTTGTTAGAAACAACACTTGTGCAGCCGTCACACAGGTGGAAAAGGCTCCTTGCAACACAGATTTTTTTTTTCTAAAAGCAAGTTCGTCTTGCCTTCCACTAATCGTTCGCAACATTCGGGCACGTCCCCTTTCACGAAGACGACGACACTATTTGCGGGGTGGCACCACTACGTTGTCGTCGACTACGCGGAGGACGCGGACTTCCCCTTCTGCGTCGTTTGCAGGCGATGGCCCCTGCTGTCGAGAATGTCCTGTAATGTTTGCAGGTCAATGACGGCGCCGTTTGCTTGTAGGAAGTCGATGCCTAGTATTACATCCCTGGAACACTCTGGAAGTACGATGAAGTCAGCGACGTGGGTGTAGCCACGGATGCCGACCCTAGCTGTGCAACGACCTCTAGGCGCGATCAGATGACCACCCACGGTGCGAATGTGGGGTCCGTTCCAGTGCGTGAGAACCTTCTTAGCTCCTCGGCCAGGTTGCTGCTGATTACCGAGTAGTCGACACCTGTGTCCACTAGCGCGGTAACGTCATAACCGTCAATAGTCAAGGCAAGATTCGATGTGGCTCGTTTTCGGTCGGTTTCTGTCTGCGTCGGTTCTATAGCAGTACGTCGTCGAGAGCATCGTGGAGGATCTTCACCGGCTTCCCGTTCAGCGCCCCCACCTCCAGAGGCCGCTGGTCTCAGTTTTCCCACGCGGGCTCTGCGAGCGGTGCCCGGGTGAGCTGGGGGGGCGACGGGGGCTTGGCGCCCGGGTAAACGAAAAAGTAAACGACGACGGCCTTTTTTCCCCTCACGACTAGACGTCGACCAATTATGCTGTGCAAGCAGGTACTCCTGAATTTCAGGTGGCCGTTCACCGTTTCGCGGGCAGGGTGCGTTGGGATCAAAACCGCGGAGACCGGCACGTGCGAGGCGCTCCGTGCGAGGCGCTTCGTCTCCAGGAACGCTGTCGTCTTGTCGCATACGGGGTCACAACCCGCGCCCTCCACCAAAAATGTAGCGTTATGTAGGGGTTCGCTACTCGTAAGCAATTAGTTTAATGCCAGAATTAGGCTTAAATCACAGAGCTAATGGCGATGCCAGTACCGAGCGGAACACACACAAAACGAGTTTCGTCTTCTTTCACTTCCAATCGCCAGAACACGCGCATCTGGTTTCGTGCTGTGGTGGGATTGGCGGCATTGATAGTCTTCAGTGTAGAGCTCCTTTCTAGGCTGTCGCTGAATCGATGGGCCGTGGCAATATATTAAAGAATTACAGAAAATAGCAAACCGTGTTACTCCTGCCTTTCCACAATAATGCAGATTTCGGAAAAGTTGCAGTCGTAATCGTTGCAGTAACATAAATGCAGATAATTTTTCGGACGAAATTTTGAAAAACTTAAAAGTAAAAAAAATGTTAAAAAATGGCGAAAAATGGCAGAACGTACACTACATGTCATTTGCACAATAATGCAGATTTCGCAAAAGTTACAGCGGTTATCGTTACAAAAGCGTAAAAAGGATAATTGGCTGAATTAAATTTTGACGGACTAAAAAGTAAGAAAAATATGAAATGAATATGTAAAATGGCGAACCGAAATCTGCATTATTGTGGAAATGCGGGGTGCATTTCCACAATAATGCAGATTTCGCGGAAGTTCCAAATGTTATCGTTAACAAAAAAACGCAACACTACCTGGAAAACAACCACAAACAAAACAGCACATGGTCAATATACACCATAAAGCCGAACAGATTGCAACATAAAGCATACCAACACACTCATACGCCATCACTGTATTGCGTCAATACCATCGGTTGAACAAGGCAAGTGCTGCTCCAATGCTCTAGCAAAGTTGTCAGCTGCTAGAATGGACTCGGGAATTAAATTCCAGACTTCTATGGTACGCGGAGAAAAGCTATTTTTAAATGAACTAGTCCTTGCGAAAATAGGCTCTAAAGCATGCTCTCGTGTTTGAGGCATTCTTCTCGTGGTTAAGGGCTTAAGGAATACAGGTATAGACATCGAAACTTTCTTTGTCAGTATATTGTGAAGAAGAAATAGACGGTTTAGTTTCCTTCTTTTTTTCTAGGGTCAGGATATTATTGTTGGTCATGACCTGCGAGGGGGAGTCTTGTCGTCTGTATTTGCCATAAATGAAACTTTTCTTTGGAGCATCTCAAGTTGGTTGACATCTTTTTTTAGTTCGCGGGTCCCACACAACAGACGCATATTCAAGTTTTGACCTGATGAAAGTCTGATAGCCCTAAGAGCTTACTCGGAGCTTACTTAACATTACTCGGGTCTCAAGTTGGTTGACATCTTTTTTTAGTTCGCGGGTCCCACACAACAGACGCATATTCAAGTTTTGACCTGATGAAAGTCTGATAGCCTAAGAGCTTACTCGGAGCTTACTTAACATTACTCGGGGAATGTTTAGGCTTTCGCCTTAACAAACATAGCTTTTTAAAGGCTGATGCGGATATGTCGGAAATATGTTAGGACCATGTCAAATTTTGAGTAAAAGTGACGCCTATAAGACAAAACTTCTGAAATTGCGAAGCCATGAAGGTGATACTGGAAAACACTGGGATACCTTTTCCGCGTTATTCTTAAAAGGGCTATTTTTTGTGACTTCATTTCCATACCCCAATCTTTGCACCATTGTTCAACATTGCCAATAGCTTCTTGTAGTATAGCCTGATCACTTGCAGAACGAACGTTAATAAACATAACAAAATCATCAGCCAACACTTTCAATGAAAAAGGAGGACCAGAAACCACTTCAGTCAAATCATTGACGTAAATTAGAAAAAGAAGGGGCCCCAGTTTACCCAGTATGTCCTTGATGTGTACTGTCACATGCCGCAGAAAAATATGGCACTTCAATTGGTACATTTAGCAACAGATCTTATTATGTGCAATGCTTTCAAGTCCATTTCTTCTGTGTTTAGAACAACTGAGGACTTATCTGCAGCAATCTTACCGCAAATAAGTTATTTTGTCAAACAGCACAAAAGTACTTCTACAACTTAAAACTGAAATTAGTCAGGGATGAGGCTTCGCTTGTCAGTTTTCTCTATCCAGCAGTGATGGCAATGGCAGCTGAGGGTTTTTTTGGTACGAGGAGAGAGAGAGAGAGAGAGAGAGAGAGAGAGAGAGAGAAAAAGAAAAAACTTTTATTAGGACCATTGATCAGAAGATCATGCGGGCGTGTTTTCCTAATCACAGGAATTTATTGGCCGTCTTGACAATGGCTGCCCTCTCGACAAGGAAGAGCTGATCCGGGAGGGAGGGGCTAGACAGCAGTGTCTCCAGCGGTGTCAGTGTCTGCTCTTGGGGGTGGGCGGAACGGAATATTAGGGGTGGCAATCCCGGCGTAACTTTACATTCTACAATAGGCCTCCTGCGCTGCCCAGGGGGCGCTGCGCAAGCGGCTTCCAGGCAGTATTTCCGCGTAGTACAAAGCTGCATAGGTCCCATAGGATCGCGTGTTGACAGAAGCAAAATGAGCTCGATGTTCCCGATTGTTTTGCGACATGGTCACCTGCCCATCCCCGACGAGTCCGGTCTCTTCCGGCGATCAACTTGGCATTAGGAGAAAAGCTTTGCAGCGCTAAATACGTTTACAGCGCCGACGAAAGTGCCGGGACGGTGACGGCGCTCTATTATTCGCAGGTTCACTGACCGTTTTAAGTAAAACTTCTAGTTTAAACTGCTACTCTAGGTGACAAGGACTTTTCAACAACAGCCGATCAAAAAATAAGAGGGACGCAATCGACGATGATCGCGCTTTAAAAAGCAAGCGAGTCCGGCGGAACGCTGGCTCGCTTACTGCGGTGCGCCGATCTTTTGCGTACCTGCGCACTATGCGTGCACTTTCATTAAACAGTGCTCGTTTGCGTTGCCGTTACGAATACCGAATACATGGTGCAACCTTAGCTTGCCGTTTTGTTGCGTGTCTCAGTGAAAATGCAGCGAACGTCAGAAGCGTACAATCTGTTTTACGATTCCGAAATTAGTGACGTTAAAACAAGGTGGTCGGGCGAACTGAGAGGCCGCTCGCTTTCATTGTTTGCTCTAACTTTACTTAATTACGCTCTTGCATTATGTATTCTAAGTTCGCACTTAATAGGCTAGAATGAGGGTCAGCAACGTTTAGAATTGTAGGGCCGAGTTGCATGCAGCCGACACGGCGGAGGGCTGGATGGCAAATCGGGTGGAAGGGGGAGCGGGGCTTTGAACGCAAAAAGAAATAGCGGATTGCCAATAATATTTGACAATAATCTGCGGGACAATTCAACTGGAAGCGACTCTGTTCTTGTCTCGCTGCCTAACTCCATTTGAGGACAAAACTCACGTGTCGGCGTTCTCAGATTGTTAGCGACGACCCCTGCACTAGAAGATAACCAACAAAGTGGTGATCCTATATGAATATTCGGGGCCGCGCGCCGTGTATGCGGCTGTTATGTTATGAAAATATAGAAGTACACATCTTTGCAGGCAGCGTTCGTGCGATTTGGTGCTTGTTTTGCATCCTTTAATAGCCCTTAATTTGTTCATTTGACGCTATTGCCTCACCTACTCGCTAATACATGTACCCTGCCGTTCGTAAATCGTGCGGCGTAAAACGTTACGCAAGAATCATTTAGTTTGCGAAAATACAAAACAAAATTTCTGCTCGTTTTCAAGGCGGTGCCAGGCCCGCAGTGTCAGCTGAGTCGGGTGCGCAATTCTTGTATTCGATTGCATGCTCCCGCTGAAGGAACCTTTTGCAGTTACCAGCAGCGTTCCGTGTTTATGCCACTCGTGAACTTTACTTTGTCGACCGCACGGAAGAAGAAAGAACTGTAATGGTCGTCAGGAAGTTAGACCACCCGACCTGGCGATACTGTCCCACACCGCGACGACCACGACAGCTCGCTCAAAAGAAAGCCGATAAATCGGCTTGTTCTAGTGAATATTATTTTGCTTAGCCTGTGCAACTACTGTAAGGGCAATTTCATACAGTATGCAGTCATTTAAACGCGCCACAAAGCCATTAAACTAAGTACAACCAACTTGCACTCTGGCTTGTAATTGAAAACACATGTAGGGCGGCGAGGGTCGTCTGCTTTTGTACTACCCAGAGGCATCGGCCACTAAGGGCGCTGCATGTCTCCAAAACTCCATCGCAGGAGGCCTATAACGTGCCTGAGTGTCCCTGGTTGCTGGCAGAATTTGCATCCGGCTGAATATTTTTGATATAGGAATTGTGACCAGATCGTGCTTGGCCGTCACTACTGCTATTTTGGCCTTTCGTCCAGGGAGAGCTGCTACGTCAGTATATACCATTTTTTGGTCTCCTCCATATACCTTGTTCAAGGCTTTAGCTCTTGCGTCCCGCCGGCCTGTGGGGAATGGGGTGCATATTCCTGAGTAGAGGATGAAAAGTGGCTTGCGCTCTCAAATGGTCAGGAAAATCTAATTCTTGGTTTGCAGTGTCGGAAGCCCATTTTATTTTCTCGAGGACTTTTCTTCGCGCTTGCCTCTTGGCTAGTATTGACTTTTGGCTTGAGAGATGGCCTTCCACGAACTCGTACAGCATATTGTGCAGGCTCATTCTCAGCAGGCTGCTGCTGTACGTGCTCATTGGAATGCTTAGGGCGTGCTTTGTTGCTTTCTGTAAGAGGGTGTTAATTTTGTCGCCGTCTTTCTTGCTTAAAATCAAATACGGTATGATGTAGGTGATTCTCCAGAGCACAAATGCCTGAACAAGGCGAAGGGTGCCTGTTTCCTTGAGTCCCGCTTGTCTATTTGCCACTCTGCGTACCATGTGAATGACCTGTTCAGTGGTTTTCGTCAGGCGTTGGATCACGAAGTTACTTTTACCATCGGCTTGAATGTGGAGGCATTGGCAGGGCTTGATTATATGTCCCTCCAAGATGTCTTCTGGCTCCTTTTGTTCCTGCAAGGCCGCGCCATCAATAGCTCAGACTTTTCGGGTGAGCAGGTAAGGCTGCACTTTTTCGCATACTGGCTGACGGCACCTGTTGCTCGTTGTGGTGTGTCCTGTATCCCTCCTATCGAGTTCGTGCCCGTCCAGACGGTTGTATTGTCGCGACGACGACAGAGAGATGAGAAGACACACGTCTGCACGCTACAGCGCCGTGGACCCAAACTGGAGGACCCGCTTTATTCCACGCTCGTGCCCAGCGCGCACCGCAAGCGCGTGGTCAGCACTCGCCACTCGTGGCTCAGCCCCAGCGTCATCGTTCCTGGAGCGTGCTCGTTTGCGGCAGCAGACGACGCAAGCTGCTGGGGCGCCGCCACAGTATCATTGGCATAGAGGGCATGGTTTAGGTTAGGTATACTGGCCGAAGAAGACCAATTAGGGCAATCTTTAAAAAAAAGGGGGATAAGACAGATCCTTGAGGCGTGCCGAAACTAACTAGGATGACAGGACTGGAGGTGACGTCAGCTATTTTGAGTGTTGCTGTGCGTTCTGAGAGGAAGTCGGTTATATAGTCGTTGGTCCTCTGACCACACCCTGTGTCGTTGAGGGTTCTTGAGGATGGTCTCGTGGGCAACGTTGTCGAACGCTCTTTTAAAGTCCAGAGCTAGTAACGCTCTAGGGGAGCATTGCATGGCTGGGTTAAAAACCTCCTCTTTGAGTTGCAGAAGTACATCTTAGTGCTGAGGTTTTTGCGGAAGCCAAACATTGTCAAGAATTTGTTTGGTTTTGTCTGGGTACTTTTGCAGGGCTTGAGTACTATTTCGTATCCATGATATTTTCCACGCAGGATGTGAGAGAGATTGGTCGCAGGTTTCCGATATGAGGTGACTCACCGGTTTTAAGGATGAATCTTACTTCCGCTGCCTTCCACTGGACGGGGAGCTTCTTTGTGGCCCAAAATTCGTTGAAGTGCTGAAGTTAAATTTCGAGAGCTCGGTCATCTAGGTTATTAAGTATTTTATAGGTGATGCCGTCCGGCCCCGATGCACTGTTTTTCTTGCTTTCGGCTATTGCTGATCGTAGTTCATGAAGTTCAATCGGTTGGTCTGGAGTTAGGTTAGGTGTACGGAGCAGGTGGTCCGTTTTGAGATATCTGGTCTGTAGGTTTGTAGAAGCTGATTGGTGCTTCCTCTGTGGTTGTTGATAGTGCGGGCAATGTTGTGGTTGGTCTCACATCTTGCTAGTCAAGGGGTCGATGAGATGATGAAGGAGCTCCAGGTCTTGCGGGTAGACAGGGTCCCCTGTAGGCCATCGCATAGCTGAATCCAAATCTTTTTACACAGTGACATAGCATACTCAGCTACTTGCTTGTTGATCTCCGCTGTTCGTTTGCGTAGTATGCGTACTTTCGGTTATGTCGTCGCTTTTCCATCGTTTCGCGAGGCTACGCCTGGCATCCCAAAGGTGTAGTAGGCGAGAGTCCACGTAGGGAGTGGTGTATGTGGTTGCGATTGATTGAGTATGCCGTTTGAGGTCTTCCATTGTTTCTGTGACCCAGGTGTCATGGGGTGTCTCCGGATTAATTTCTTTCGCAGCTTGAGTTTCCCTAAATCGGTCCCAGTTGACAAGTCTGACCCAGCCGATATGGGTCTAGTAGCTTTGTCCTTTAATAGTTATTTGAAGGATGTCGTGGTCTGAGCCAAAATTGGTGTTCGTATTGACCCAAGTAACATCGAGGAACCCAGCCAGTAGTGAGAGGTCTGGAGTTGTGTCTCTCGCCGTACTGCTGCCCAGTCTGGTGGGGACATGGGGATCGTTTAGTGACGTAATCCCATCCTGGTCCATGATATGGGCTAACTGTCGTCCTCGCTTTGAATTGTACTTGTAGCCCCACATCGGATTAGGGGCATAAATTCCCCAAGGATGAGGACTGGTTGGTTCGTGGTTAAGTTTAGGGTTGCTTGGATGGTGTCTTGTAGGCCAGTCTGTTTAGCAGAAGGTCGGCGATACACGTTCAAGATAAACAGATTGCGTTTTTTTCTTGTAGCACGCGAGTGAATTTCAACCAATGTGTGCTCACAGCCGTTCTGAGCCGTGAGATGTTGCGTTGCTGCTATATTATTCTTGATTAAGGTGACAGTTGCTTTTCCTGAAGGGTCTGCGTAGTGGATGTAGTAAGGAAGGTGAGTTTTGCCATTGATCTCCTGCAGAGGTATTATATCTGGTTGCGGGTGTAAATTTCTGATATATTGCTGAAGTTCTTCCATCTTCGCCCTGAACCCATGGCAGTTCCTTTGTAGGACTGTCGTCAGGTCTGTTTGTTTATTGTGGGGGGCCATCTTGAGAAGAAGTAGGGTTGGGTGTCCAGACATCTGAGTTGCTTTTAGCGTACGGGGTGGCATGGCAGGTTGAGTGGTGGGTTAGCATAGCTTCGTTTATGTTGGCTTCCAACGTGCAAATTCTAGCGGCTTGGTTCTGTTTATCCTCCTGATTGGCTTTGCGAATTGCTTCTACGCTCTCAGAGATACGCATGATGGCTTCTTGAAGTTGTTTATTTATATCACGTTGCGCTGTGTTCTGTGCTGAGGTGAGATCTGAGAGAATACCTGTTTCCATGTCTTCTTGATGCTGCGACTGATTGTTAAGAAGGGCTGGCTGCTCCTCCTGGCCTTCTTTCTTTGCCTTTTTGCGCTTGCTGGAAGGGTCGCAAGGTTGCGCCTGCTCCACTGCCTCCAGGTGACGACAACTTTCCTTTTGTATACATATTGCCGCGAACCATACATTGGGTTTGTTTATTTGTGTTTTGCTTTACCCGCCCGGCTTCGCCGGTCTGCGTTATCTCTGCGCCAAGGAAAGCGCGTGTTCCCTTCTTTCTTTCTGTGCCGCATGTGTTATCTGTTTGATAGGGAGAGCATTCCGATCTAACGTGAACAGCCCAGAATAAACTTCTTGGATCTACTATGTTCTCGATGCGAATCGACGTTTCGAGAACCACGCGCGCCAAAAGATAAAAAGCCTGCAGTGCGGACGCCGGGGCATTCGATTCGACGACACTCGTCTGTGCAAGTCACTTTGTTGACCGCTGCTTCGCCGCCCTGTATTCTTTTGAGTTGTTAGGGGAGCACAAGTTCGCTCCAATAAACGTATTTCTCCTTCAAGACAACTGCTTCGTCCTTGTCTTCGTGACACTGGTGGAGGTGCGGGGTACGCACCCTTCATGCCCACTACAACCTCTGGAAGCCGCCAAGCCGTCCAACAAGAGCCAGCCTCCGCGTGCAAGATTTACCACCCGAGTTCGGTCTACTACCGGAGAAAAAAAGAAGAAAGACGTCGCAACCAGCACCATGCTCAACCAAGCCAATCCTCCTGTCGTTCTGCAGCAGCCACGGGAACCGCCATCATTCCGAGGAGCCCCCGCAGAAGACCCAGAAGAATGGTTGGAAAAACTGGAGCGCGTCCGGAAATTCAACAGGTGGGACGACGCAGAAACGTTCCGGCACGTTTTCTTTTACTTGGAAGATTCGGCTCGCACTTGGTTCGAGAACCACGAGAGCTCCTTGACAAACTGGGCTCAGTTCAAAAGCGAGTTCACTAAGACCTTCACTACCGTGGTCAGAAAAGAACGCGCAGCGCTTTTACTCGAAACTCGAACGCACACCCCAACGAAGGGGTAGTGATCTTTGTTGAGGAGATGAAGAGGTTGTTTCGACGTGCGGATCCGGAGATGACAGAAGAAAAGAAACTAAGGTTTCTCATGCGAGGGGTAAAGCAGGAGCTTTTTGCTTGCCTTGTCCGCAATCCTCCCAAGACGGTGGCCGAATTCGCGTCTGAGGCGGCCGCGATGGAGAAGACGCTGGAAGCTCGAACGAGGCAGTACGATCGCCCGGTCAACGTGATGGTTTCCGAGACGATCGGTGCCGGGGCTACAAGCTCCGACACACTGCGTGAGACCATCCGAGCAGTGGTCAGGGAGGAGCTTCGGAAGCTTTTTCCGACGACGCCGCAACCTCAAGTGGCTTCCCTGACTGACGTCATCCGCGAAGAGGTTCAACACGCCTTGGGCACTTCTATGCCATCCGAGGCACCCCGCGAGCCACAGGCGATGACCTATTCTGCGCTGTTCGTCGACCCCAGCCCTGCTCCAACCCGTCTACAATAGAAGCTCCACCAGTACCGCCGTCCACTCTCGCCGCCGGTCCCCACGTCTCGCCGCCGTCGACCGTACCGCCGTAACACAGCCCCAAACCCAGACCCGAGGAAGACTGACGTTTGGCGAAAGCCAGATCATCGTCGCTGTGCTACCATTGCAAGGAGGCCGATCACATCTACGTCGCTGCCTGTACAGGAGACTCGGACTGCGGTGGTTTCCTCCGTCGACGCCCCACGCCCCCGACCCGGCCAGCGCCCCTACTGAGATCGACGAATACCTGTCCAACACCAACCGAGGGACCAGCCCGCTCACACCGATCGCCATCGCCCTACCCATACCAGTCGCCTAACCGGCCGTAGCAATGCTGATTTCGCACGTGGAAGGTCCCCCAGCCCACGCGGGGGAAACTAAAAGCAGCAACTTCTGGAGGTGAAGTTTCTCTACGGCGACGAACACTGGAAACCCTCCAACGACGCAAGGGACGCACCGAAGACAGTAGATTCACGACATGCCCTCATCCCGACGACCCGACCCAGCCCTGACGAGAACTCCTGAACACGACGACAGCTACACGGCGCGACGCGTACCCGACCTGACCGAGACGTCCGTTGAGAAGACGAACGACAACGACGATGCACAGTGCCCGACCGTCAACACGTACAAGCAGAGAGATACCGACGCCCCGACGAACCCGGAACTCGAAGGAAGACTGCATCTGACGTCAAGGTGTCCATCGACGGGTTTGACGTAGTCGCCCCTGTAGACACGGGAGCTGACTATTCGGTAATGAGCGGAACCATTTGCGTCTAAACTGAATAAAGTTATGACCAGATGGGACGGTCCGCATATACGCACAGCAGGAGGCCACCTCGTGACGCCAAGTGAACGTGCACATCGCGCGTCACCATAGACGGCACGACGTACCCTGCCGCGTTCGTCATCTTGCCTAACTTGCTCCCGCGACGGTAATTCTCGGAATGGACTTTTTGACGGACAACGGCGCATAATTGATCTGCAGACCAAGTCGATAACTTTTTCCTCCGATCACTCATGAAGCCGGAACCGAAACCCCGAACACCGTGCAGCTGTAAGGATAGCCGATGATCATGTCACCTGCCACACCCGCGCAAGTTTGATGATCACCGTCTACTGTGAAGGTGCTGCTCCTGACGCTGACGCTATCGTGGAGGGTGACCAAAGGTTGCTTGCTCGACCCGCGGTGTGTCTGTCGCAAGAGGGCATTGCGCGCTTCAAGGAAACACAATCCACATTTTGGTTACTAATTTCACCGAGGAGTACCAGCATTTAAACAAGGGTGCGGCAATTGCATTCCTCGAAGAAACGCAAAGAAGCAAGTGACGTGATCGCGGTCGCCGACGTTGAACGCACCCCCGTAGAAACCTTCAAGCTCCCGCAGCCCTTCGACGTGAATCCGGCGCTACCGCAAGAACAACGGAACAAATTATTGGCTTTGCTGGCGTCGCTATAGCGAATGTTTTTCGTCGAGCGCAAAACTACGTCAGACCCCTCTAGCGAAGCACCGAATAATAACCGAAGATGGAGCCCGACCTACCCGACAGTCACCGTACCAGCGTCTCTTTCACACGAACGGGAAGCCATCCGGACTCAAGTCGACGACATGCTCAGCGACGACATTATACAGCCATCGAAAAGCCCCTGGGCTGCGCCCGTCGTACTCGTAAAGAAAAAAGACGGCACATTAAGGTTTTGTGTTGACTACCGGACGACTGAACAAAATCACGAAAAAGGACGTGTACCCCCCTCCCCCGAATCGACGACGCCCTCGACCACCTCTGCCACGCGAAGTACTTCTCATCGATGGACCTGAAGACCGGCTACTGGCAAATTGAAGTGGACGAGAGAGACCGAGAGAAGACTGCATTTATAACCCCAGACGGCCTATACGAGTTCAAGGTGATGCCGTTTGGGCTGTGCACAGCACCAGCGACGTTTCAAAGAGTCATGGACAATGTGCTAGCTGGCCTTAAGTGGCACACCTGCCTCGTATACCTCGACGACGTAGTGGTATTCGCTCGGACTTTCGACGAACACCTTGCAAGGTTGGAGTCCTGTACTCGAGGCCATTCGTACGTCGGGGTTGACGCTGAAGCCTGAAAAGTGCCGTTTCGCATACGAGGAACTCAAGTTCTTGGGCCACGTCGTCAACGCCGCGGGAGTCCTACCTGACCCGGCAAAAACTTCAGCTATCGCCAACTTCCCTAGGCCGAAAGACAAGAAGGGCGTGCGAAGATTTCTCGGGCTGTGCGCAATACTACCCGGCGCTTCGTCGCAAACTTCGCACGCATTGCAGAGCCACTCACGCGCTTGACGAAAGACAGCACCCCTTTCAGCTGGGAAAACGACCAAGAAAAAGCATTCTGCGAGCTGCAAAACGCCTGCAAAGCCCGCCCGTGCTCGCTCATTTCGACGAAAATGCCGAAACGGAAATGCACACGGACGCCAGTGATATAGGCTTGGGTGCCGTCCTTGTCCAAAAGCAAAGCGGCTGCGAAAGGGTAATCACCTATGCCAGCCGTGGTCTGTCGAAGGAGGAGAAAAACTATTCTGCCTCTGAGAAAGAGTGCCTGGCTATTATATGGGCGATTTCAAAATTTCGCCCATACGTGTATGGAAGGCCATTCAAGGTTGTAACAGACCACCATGCGCTGTGTTGGCTCGCCAATTTGAAGGACCCCTCTGGCCGTCTTGGGCGGTGGAGCTTGCGCCTGCAGGAATTCGACGTTACAGTCGTTTATAAATCCGGCAGGAAACACTCCAACGCCGACTGCCTGTCCCGCGCCCCCGTCGACCCACCACCACAAGACTCTGATGAAGACAGCGCGTTCTTCGGGATCGTGACGGAGAGCGACCTAGCCGCCCAGCAGCGTGCCGACCCCGACTTACGCGTCATAATCGAGTACCTCGAGGGATGCAACGTTGCCGTTCCTAGGGCCTTCAAACGCAGCTTACCAGCATTCAGCCTGAGAAACTCCGTCCTCGTGAAGAAGAATTTCAGCCCCGGAACAAGAGCGAATTACCTTCGCGTCATCCCCGCGGACATTCGTGACGAACTTTTGGAAGCGTGCCACGACGACCCGTCTTCCGGACATCTCGGCACAGCCCGCACTATTGGAAAAATCAAGGCGAGGTACTACTGGCCCGGCCTTACCTCTGACGTCACCCACTATCGTCCGGAGCTGCCGTGACTGCCCAGCGACGAAAAACCGCCGCCGACAAGACCCGCCGGACTTCTACAACCGATCGCCGTCCCATCGAGACCATTTCAACAGATTGGAATGGACCTTTTAGGCCCGTTCCCTACGTCACGATCACAGAACAAGTGGATTGTCGTAGCGACAGACTACATGACGCGCTACGCAGAGACCACTGATCTTCCGACGGGGACTGCACAAGAAGTGGCAAAGTTTTTTATAGGCCAAGTTGTGCTGCGACATGGAGCCCCGGAAGTCCTAATCACAGACCACGGAACGGCATTTACTGCGGAGCTGATGCAAGGAGTATTACGCTACAGCAACACGGATCACCGAAGAACGACGGCGTACCACCCCCAAACGAACGGACTAACAGAACGTCTGAACAAGACAATCGCAGATATGTTGTCAATGTACGTTGACGTTGAACATAAGACTTGGGACGAAGTGCTCCCGTATGTCACGTTTGCGTACAACACGGCTATCCAGGAGAGGACGCAGCTGACGCCGTTCGAGCTTGTCTACGGTAGAAGGCCGACTACGATGCTCGACTCCATGCTTCCGCACGTAGAAGACGACGACCTCAACGCCGACGTCCACGGATATCTTCAACGTGCGGAGGAGGCCCGCCAGCTCGCTCGAGTTCGTATAACGGACCAGCAGCTGGTGGATGCGGGCCGCTACAACCTCCGACGCCGAGACGCCGAGTACCAACCAGGGGATCGTGTGTGGGTTTGGACTCCCATCCGACGACGCGGACTCAGTGAGAAGCTCCTGCGACGCTATTTCGGACCCTACCAGATTCTAACGACGTGTTGGCCAACTTACCTACGAAGTGATCCCTGATGGTGACTCCGGCACATCACGACAACGCAGGCGGCCTGACGTCGTCCACGTGGTTCGCCTAAACCTTTCTACGGACGATGACGAACTTTTATTTTCATTTGTTCGGACTGTCGCTTATGTTAGCATCGGGTCGATGCACTCTTAGAGGGGGGGTAATGCCGCGAACCATACATTGGGTTTGTTTATTTGTGTTTTGCTTTTACCGCCCGGCTGCGCCGGTCTGCGTTATCTCTGCGCCAAGGGAAGCGCGTGTTCCATTCTTTCTTTCTGTGCCGCATGTGTTATCTGTTGTGATAGGGAGAGCATTCCGATCTAACGTGAACAGCCCAGAATAATCTTCTTGGATCTACTATGTTCTCGATGCGAATCGACGTTTCGAGAACCACGCGCGCCAAAAGATAAAAAGCCTGCAGTGCGGACGCCGGGGCATTCGATTCGACGACACTCGCCTGTGCAAGTCACTTTGTTGACCGCTGCTTCGCCGCCTCTGTATTCTTTTGAGTTGTTAGGGGAGCACAAGTTCGCTCCAATAAACGTATTTCTCATTCAAGACAACTGCTTCGTCCTTGTCTTCGTGACAATATTTAGAGGTGTGTGATTATTGACTTTGCGTCTGAATTGAATACAAGAAGTTAAACTTCGCTGTGAATTGAATAAATATTTTTGAATACGAATAGTAAAAGCTGGCTGCGAATTGAATCTTTTCAAACCACACTATCTTGGTTTGGTGTTTCTATAGTGTATAAAACATAATTGCATAAAAAAGACAGCTTAGGCAGTCAGAACTAGACACATTTGAGGTACTTGTGCTTGACATGCAAAAAATTTAATGTAACAGAGAAAATAAAAAATAGACATGCAAAGCCGTGCAACAAGAATTTTGCATACCTTGCCATGGAGAAATATAGGTTCTTCAAAATACTGTGAACACAGTAGGCATATTAAGTATATTTAATATGATAGGCAGCAGTCCACCCCCCCCTCAATCATTGAAAGGAGGCTGGGCATGCCAGTTGTAGGTGAGATATCACCAACACGCCAGCAATGACACTTGATTTCTCACGCGTGCTATTATATTTACAGGAAACCTATTTTATATTATCAATTTTGCTCTCGTAGTGTTGCACTTGACCTAATATACACCACAGTTAGCGAACATTTGTTTGGTGCAAGGCTTTTACATTAGGCTTTTGGCACGGCTTCGGTGTCTTTCAGAAAAACCAACCCGTAAGGTCTTACCATGAGTGAAGCTTGCAAGTCTTGCGAAAGAGCAAACATTCGTTGCTCTACTCTTTGCAAATTTCAGATACGTATTTGAAACAGAGCTGCAAATCGAATATCAAAAACTGTTCACAAAGTATTCTAAGTTGTGAATGTTCACACACCTTCAAATATACTGCCTGGTCACTTCAGTATTTAGTGTATAATATGTTTACACAAATAATTTCTTGAATGAAAGTTAAAAATGCTGTAAGGTGTTCACTATGCAAGTTTGACGCATTTGTTTAAAATCATTGATAAGCATTGGGTTTAGTTGATTGCATGGTTAACGTTTCTGTCTTCCCTGTACTCTCCTGTAATCTCCTTTCTCCCTTTGCACAGGGCACGTGTTTGGTAATATGTTGTGTTGTAGTATGCTTGGGTTTGTAGGCATCTGTGCAACGGCTTCCGACTTAGAGGTCGGTGAGGGAATCTGGCGGGTCTTTTCTGCTTTCTACGAATCCCTGGCCAGTATATTTGAGGGCAGCAGTGCATACTGCCTCATTCCTTTGTAGTTGAATAAGGTGTGATGTCCAGATGAGGTAGATGATCGCTAGCTTTTGTATGCGTCGTAGTGTATTTCAGGTGTGATGCATCCTTCTTGATAGAGGAGACAGGGTTACTGGGAAGCATGGTGGTAGAGGTGAGTGTGGCAGGCATGAAGGGTTTCTTATGAGTCAATAATGGCAGATTTCCCTGGGTTTTGTGGTTAATTATGGATCAAAACAGTGAACTGAATGAAGCTGGTTCCGCAGGCTAGTTGGGACTTCATAGTGAAATTTTTGGTCAAATGTCAAGCATGACTCGAGGAAAGGAGTAAAGAGCTTAATGAAGGAAGCTTCATTTCCCTCTGAGAGTGATTACAAAGTAAACAAAGCCCTCATGTAACACTGGTTTAACACCACATGTAAAAAGCAATTACAGCTGCTGCACACTTCACACTAATCATTCAGTAATTTATAGTGCATCTATCTCCCATCTTTATCGCATAGGCCTCAAAGGTTTCTCGTTCCTGTTTTGTGCCATACAACTTCAGCACTTCCGTCGTATCAAATTCTGGCATGCAGCCACCTGGCGTGCATTGAGTCTTGGAGTGGAGCACCAAATCAGTTTGTGTTCCATTCGTCAGCAATGCGGCATGCTCCCAACACTGCCTGTTAGGGCAGTGCCTCGTCTGCCCCATGTACCATCAATATACATTGAAATACGAACCACCAAGCATGTGACTGTCAGTACATGCTGTGCATCATAATGACGGGCTGTGCAACCACAGCAGGAACAAGTAATAAGAATTAGTGTCCAACGTTTCTGTGTAAATAGCATTTGAGGATGTTAACTGCCGCATTTGGTGCAGGGCCCCGCTACGGTTATCAAACTCTGTCGCTGTGTAGGATCAAGCAGAACACCACGAAGGCTGCTAGCAGAAGCACAAATGGGCACCAAATATGGTTGTGGGTGAAATCAGTATTTTTACAGACCGAGCGGTGCCCTCTCAACACCCACGTGCAAGTTGGTCTAAGAGGGAGTACACAATACCATAGATAAACTGCCCGAAGCTTATCACTCCCAAACCTCCCGCCTCAACCACCTGCCAGACGAGACACCCTTGAACTCCTCGGATATCCAGTACCGACCTAAGAACAGCTACAACGTGTGCCCCTCCACATCCATCAGCACGTTTGTGCAGCTACCATGCCGCGACATACGCATCAATACGCTCGTCAGCAAAATAACACCCTGGAGACCAACGGAACTAACGTGGATAATTACAAACTTATCATTTCTGCGCGCCAAGAGCCCTCTGCAATGGTTTAACAAGAATATGCAGCAGGACCATGACCTCCTGAATATAATGTTCCGGAGCTTATGACAGAACGCAGCGATTACAAGACACGGGGTTCGACGAACCAAAGCAACGGGCAGGAATCACCTTCGTATGTCGCAACAGTCTTGTCTTGTTATTTCTTAGTCAATGACCGTGTGGTGTGCAACAAGAGTTTCGTGCGAAAGATCGTTCGCTGCTGGCCATGATAGCAGCGCCATTTGAAGTTGAAGACATACGCGCACTCGCACGTCGGAGACGAACCGCCCAGCGGCATCAAAGCGGTGCTCTAATAAAACGCATAGCAGAAGTTTGTCGCGAAAGCACCTATCACTCCCGCAAATCGAGGCTGCAGAACTGATGCAGAACGCCCGTGTTCGCCGTCGTAAGGCACTACGCGCAAATTAGGCGGCCGCACAGACTCAGCGTCCGAATCACACGCTGCACACCACCGTGAATGCTCTGCAGAAGTTCTTCGAGAGCGCCCTTATCACAATCGCAAGCCAAACACCTATGCACCACTGCAACGGCAGACAAAAATCACGGCGAGAAGATCGCAGTGAGATACCCGTACAACAAGCTGCAATGTTTCTTAAACTATGCCATCGTATGCGGCAAAAAGAAAAAATGGCCCATCTCCCCGCGAGGGGGACTCGAGTAAATGCGTCGCATATGGGGTGGGTGTATTGCGTTAACGTTTAGTGTTTGGGGAGTTGGTGGTAGTGAGTGCGTTGTATCAGCAGCTTCTTGACGTAGTTTGAATGAGTCAAGGATATAAGGCGCGTTCGTAGCCTTTCATTCTGTGTCGGTTTTGTGGCGCAGTGTGAAGAGCACCATGTACCTCGCGTTCCGCCCACAGGTAGTGAATGCGTTGTATCAGCAGCTTCTTGACGTAGTTTGAATGAGTCAAGGATATAAGGCGCGTTCGTAGCCTTCCATTCTGTGTCGGCTTTGTGGCGCAGTGGGTAGAGCACCATGTACCTTGCGTTCCGGCCGCAGGGTCGTGGGATCGAAACCAGGCGCCGGTAAGTATTATTTTTTTATATAGTGTAGGGGGAGGGGTGCGGACCTGTTGTTGAGAGCGGGGAGGGTAGCGTGATGCGGGAGAGGAGGAGGGGGGAGAGGGCGCACCTGGAGCGGCTGTTGCGGACGCCAGCACGCAAACGCCGGGTGACATCGTGAGTTAAAGAAATGATCTGCATTAAAAAATCGCTTTCTTTGTTTTTTTATGTCTAGTTGGCGCATGCGCAGTAAGGCTCGTCCACCGTTCCTGAACATCAGGTGCCCGAGGAGATCCCGAGGCGGCGCGTGTTGCCGCTAAGTACTAGAGTTCCTGTACATCGCGTAGCGCAAGAGTTGCGCGTCTGATTACTACATGCCGCGGGTTCCAGTTCGGCAGAAGGCCTTCTTTCAGTGCTGCGCACAGTCAGTTCTACTCAACTGGGCATCGGCGGTTGTGGAAGCGGCTGTAGCGGCGGCCGCTCATCTGATAAGCGGTCCACTATCGTGCCCCAGATTTTGCCCGGCCGCTCCTCGCCACTCCTCGCGGCTGCCACTGGTGCGGCGGCCCGGTGGCAGCTTTTTCACGCGAGAAGGGTGGCTTTCCCGCACGACCTGGAACTCAAGATGGCGGATGGACGCGCAACTCTGCTCTCCTGAGGGAGCTATATACAGGAACTCTACTAAGGGCTGTTGAGCGATTCACGCTCGGTTTTGATGTTTCTTAAGCCGCTGCACGTGATATTTTAGATGCGAAGCATCTCTTGCTCTCGGCTCTCTCGTCCGTCGTCCATCCATCCGCACCTCTCCCCCTATACTATAAAACTAAATAATAGTGGGCGGCACCCGCTTTCGATCCCACGACTCTCTGGCCGCAACGGGACGTACGTGGCGCTCTTCCCACTGCGCTACAAAACAGATACGGGAGCAAGTGCTACGAACGCGCCTTATGTCATTGACTCATTCAAACTACGTCAAGAAGCTACTGATACAACGAAGGCACGTGAAGCTGAACGTCAACGGTTACGACGAACTGAAAACTTTACAGTAGGATGTTGAATTTCCCGTGGGAAAGCTGTGGCGGGAAGCGCCACGCGCCTTGCAGCTCAACCAGAAAATAGGACGAAAAGGGCGGGCAGCGGGGTAGGAGCGTGAGCACGCAATAAAGAAAGACAAGAACCAGGAGGCGTTCGATCAGGTAACGCCGGTGTAGGTCTCTTCGCTGTCTCTACATTTCTCTACATTTCTCTGTCTCTACATAGGGGTTCACACTACATTCCCATTCATGCTCCGATAAATGAAACAACATAACGGCAACACAATGGAACCTACGCTGAACCGCTATGATGCTTCGCATCCTCCTCATTGTTCCCCGCGGGAAGATGGGGTAATTTTTTTTGCGTGTGTAATTCCAAAAGCAGCCTAGCCGCACTACGCTGATCTTTAAATGTTCTTGGTTCTGTTTTTTTTGTTTGTAATTTGGAGAGGACCTATGCTTGCGGTGGTCTCTTATTTCCGAAGGGTCATGGCCCATTCGTTATGAAAGGATAGTGCAATAGCGTGTTGTGGGACTGTACCCCTAATAAATTTATGCGATTTCTACAAAGATTTTATACTTGCGATTTCTTTTACCCTGCTTTTATTCGCTGAATTCCCAACTGTTTCATAATATCTTGCGTCCACAAGACGTAGGAAACACTTTTAATGAACTTGTGCATTGTAGTTGTTTTATGTTAATGGTTGGCCAGCGTACCAAGGAACTGTACAGTTTTAAAATGATCCCGCTATAAATTGCGCCATATGGTGCTTTTCTGAGAATTACGGTTACGAATGTTGATGCTTTTCGCTGCCTTGAGTGAAGTTATTAAAAGCATATCGTGTGTATGGTATGTATCGTGTGTATGAGTGCACTGCGATGGCCCGGGCCAGGTGGCACGCATTTTCTCGGGCCCGGGCGGGGCTCGGCCTTCAACAATTGTTTTTTCGGGCCGTGCTGGCCCGGGCGCAGACATGCAGTGTATGAAGCCCGGCAGTCGTCCGCCGCGAATTCGTGATTGTTGTCACCAAAACGTTAGCTCATCAAATTAGGTTAAATAAAAAAAAAATCGAAGTACCAAGTCACTGAAGCTACGTTACAAAGATATTTCGCCGATGTTCTCCATAATTTATTTTCTGTGTCCGTATGTATATACAAAGCTCGGTCCAAGCTCGGAACACATCTCGGTACAAAGCTCGGTCCCTTATGGAATACCCCCTACATGGGGGTCTTTAAGGTATTAAAGTGATGTGATGCTGTGATGAAAAATTTTAAGTACGATATACTGGCTCTATGGTTGCATTTTCAGGTTGAAAAGTCCAAATTTTTTCGGACTCATGCTTATAGTCTTTCGAACGCGGGCTGATAATTCAAAACAGTCCGACGGGCTCAGGTTTATTTTATTATATTCTGCCGGGTAGGGGCGGGCCCATGCTCGGGCTTATATTTGAAATTTTGCCGGGCTCAGGCTGGGCCATAGGAATTGTGGCTTGCGCCGTGCTCTAGCGGGATCAAATTTAAAAGATTGGGCCCATCTCCCCACGAGGGGGGACTCGAGTAAATGCGTCGCGTAGGGGGTGGGTGTAGTCCGTTAACGTTAGTGCTTGGGGGGGGGGGGGAGGGTGGTGAATGTGTTAACTATTATTGCTTATTACTATTAATTATTATGATTTCTTTCATATATTATTATTACTTTCGTGATTTTGCGACTCGAGTCCCCCCTCGTGGAGAGATGGGCCCAATTTTTCTTTTTTTTTTTTGTGACGGAAGAAGTGAAGGCAAGGCGTAGGATGTTGTAAGTCGTTATTTATTTATTTGTTGCTGTTGTCGTTGCATTGGACGCTGAGAACGACGGCTTCGTGGTCGCTAAAGTGTACTTTTAAGGGGTCTTTAAGCAGTGGTCGTGCGTTGCAGCAACTGGTGAAGACGAGATCGATGCAACTGCTGCCGTGTATCAGCAGCTTCTTGACGTAGTTTGAATGAGTCAAGGATATAAGGCGCGTTCGTACCCTTTGATTCTGTGTCGCTTTTGTGGGGCGCAGTGGGAAGAGCACCATGTACCTCGCGTTCCGCCCACAGGGTCGTTGGATCGAAACCAGGCGCCGTTAACTATTATTTTTTTTATATAGTGTAGGGGGAGGGGTGCGGACCTGTTGTTGAGAGCGAGGAGGGTAGCGTGATGTGGGAGAGAAGGAGTGGGGGAGAGGGCGCACCTGCGCGCTGAGCTGTTGCGGACAGACGGCGGACGCTACATGTGAGTTAAAGAAATGCTCTGCATTTAAAACGGAAATGTGCGTACGTCGGCCTGCATAACACACCGCGCTGTTTCCTCGGCAGCCAGTATAAACAGAAACATTAGCAAACAATGAAGAAAAAGTATCCACACATTGGCCTCGATCACTAAAGCACTACACACGCGGTCTGCTTAATTGGCCAAAATGGGTTGAAAAATTAACAAATAGTACATGCGCACGACATAGCTGTACTTTTCTCATAAGAACCTTGCTACGTTACTAATAGCATTCACAAAGGTATTGCAACGTGTATTCGCCACACCAGGTATGAATTTACACTACAATAGAACTGATGCCCCTGGAATACAGTCCGAAGTGAACGCTGCGGGTTGCGTTATACATTTGCTTCCGTTGTCTGTTATTTTGTGTTTTCTCACACGCGCTGCGTTTGCGCGCTTTACCGGCACTCGTTCGGCGTTGCTCGCGTGCTCCGGCGAGTTTACGCTTTCGTGTGGTACGCATTCGTACCTGTTCTTGCTTCAAGCGGACCGGGCTTTTCTTTCGCACTTGCATTTCGACTCACACGTGGTTTCGGTTCTGCCTTTTCCTTCGTGTTCGTAGAGTCTGCTATAGTTACGCGCTCCACACGTTCACCTGTGGTAATTATTTACATTATAGAAAGTGAACAATAAACAGGTGACGCAATAACATTACCTCCCCGCTGTTGAGTCGTTGCACATGACACTTATAGGCAAACGAAACCAGCTAGCCGCTCCACATGACCTTGGTTTGTGAAATTGTAAAAGGAGCCTAGCAACAGCCACACTTGTTTAAATGTTCTTGGTTCTCTGTTATCATCATCATCATCATCATCATCATCAGCCTATCTACGCCTACTGCAGGGCAAAGCCCCTCTCCCATATTCTCCAATTACCTCGGTCCTGTGCCAACTGTGACCAATTTATCCCCGCAAACTTCTTGATCTCATCTGCCCATCTAACTTTCCTGCCGCCCCCTGCAATGCTTGCCTTCTCTAGGGATCCACTCTGTTACCCCTAATGACCAGCGGTTATCTTCCCTTCGCATTACATGCCCTGCCCACGTCCATTTCTTTTCCTTAATTTCTACTAATATGTCCTTAACACTGTTTGTTCCCTGACCCACTCCCTCTCTCTTCTTGTCCCTTAATGTTACACCTATCATTTTCGCTCCATGGCCCGCTGAGTCGTTCTCAGTTTAAGTTGAACCCTCTTAGTAAGCCCCCAAAGTTTCTGCCCCGTAGGTGAGTACCGGTAAGATGCAGCTGTTATACACTTTCTTCTTCAGGGACAATGGTAGGCTCCCATTCATTATCTGAGAATGTCTGCCGTATGCACTCCACCCCATTCTGATCCTTTAATTATCTCTGCCTCATGGTTGGGATCTGGGGTCACAATTTGGCCTAAGTAGATATATTCGCTTACCACTTCCACTGCCTCCCCAACCTATCTGAAACCGCTGTGCTGTCCCTAGGTTATTGATCATTACTTTAGTTTTCTGCATATTAATTTTCAGGCCCACGGTTCTACTCTGTTCATCCAGTGCGGAAAGCATGCTTTGCAATTCGTCCGCCGAGTTATTTAGCAAGGACACGTCATCAGCAAATCTGAGGTTACTGAGGTATTCTCCATTAACCCTTACTCCCACCTGTTCCCAATCCAACGTTCTGAATACTTCTTGTAAACATGCTGTGAAAACATTGGAGAGATTGTGTCCCCTGTCTGACACCCTTCCTTATAGGTATTTTACTGCTCTCCTTATGGAGGATGATGGTAGCTGTGGACCCATTGTAGATATCCTCTAGTATTCTTACATAGTTCTCTGTTATAGGTGTTTGTAATGGGGATGTAAATAATTAAATGTAAATAAGGTATAATTATTTTATGTTTGTGGGTGTACAGTGTGCAAAGCAGTGTGCAGTTAATGATCGCGCATTAAAATGATGCCGTGTGGCTTGGTGCTTTACTGAGAATTGCGGTCGCGAATCCTGTATTTGCACGCTTTTCGTTGATTTGACTGAAGTTTTAAGACATCTGTCGTGTGTGCTGCGTGGGTAAAATTTGGAAAAAGACAACGTAAACGTTTGCCTACGCACGACGCTGTTTGCCCGGTATGGAGAACTAGATAGAAAAATCAGCAAAAAATTTAAAAAAACGCCGGAAACTGATGTACGCTGGCCAGCCTTAAGCACCCCGCTCATTTATCAGTTGACACAACACGAGAGAAAAATCACCAAACAACGAAAAAAAAAGTATCCGCATGCTAGCCTCGATTGCTACAGCACAACGTGCGTGGTCTGCTCAGTTGGCCAAATGTGATGAAAAAGTGATCAGGCAGTAAATACACAACGTAGGTACCTTTCCCATAAAAACCTTGGTACATTATTAGCATTCTCTCCTACTTTGACTCGAAAAAAGAACTGTAGCTCCTCGGAGACTGCCCCGACGCACGCCTGCCCGCCGCTTCACGAGGCGAAAAAGCGCTCAGGCGGGGCACGCGAGCACCACCTCATGGGGTTGACACTAAGCGCCTCACTCGGAGGCGGCCACTTCTTTCACTACCCAAGTATTCTAGTTCACTGCAGCTGTGGCATAGCCATCGCAAACCGAATTGAAACCAAGCCAAACTCGCTTGTTCGCAATCCCGGATGTGCGGGATTGCGGGATTGCGAAGCTTTATCGGACGAATTAACAATCATTGAGGCATTGTCTTACCTTGCACAAGCCGAAAGTGCCGGCAGAAACTGATTGCAATTGCTTCAGATTTCATTTTTATTATACCCACCTAACGGTACTGCGCGCAGTGCTGGGTGAATATTGTCATGCAGCCTAAGACGATACATGTTTCTTCAAAAAACAAAGTTTATTGGAGCAAACAACTCAAAGGACACACAAGCAGTGAAGGAGCAGTCAACAAGGTGACATTCACAGGCACGTGTTGGCAAATCGAATGCCATGGCATTTCCCGTGCGAGCATTTATTTTTTCATGCAATTCATTCTGGAACTGTCCGATGAGGTTGAGAATACTGGTGATCAATGAAGAACATTCTAGCCTAGTGCTGACTCTTTGTATCAAATAAAATAGCTTGCGCAGCATACAAAAAGGATGGTAACACACGCCCCACTTTGAACACAGATAACACAGCCGGGCATGGCCAGACGGTGAACAGAAAACACATAAGAGATCAAATAAGAAAAAATGCTTCACAGCAATATGTCGTTGGCATGGTGGCCTGGATCCTCCATTAGTACACATTCTGCAGTCTGTAAGAACATATGTTAGCATCAATATGCATAAGCAGTCAAATGAACCCTTGTATGCAATTTCTAAGAAATATAATCAGAATAAATTTATACTGGGTGCAAATCTATCCAGAGATATTTGTATAGAGACCTTTCTTCCTTCATGTCTGGTACGATTATATTTTCAACAGAGAATTTGCTACTTACATGACTACCCAAGACTTATATATCAAAGAAAAATGCTCGTTTGTCAGAAAGAGTCCCGATAATGGAGCATTGCTAAGGCGACCACAAAATATGCATCAGATTCTAATGATGCAGAGTTTGTTACTTTATGCAGCGTAATTAAAGAGGCCATGCAGAGAAAAGGAAGTTAGGTTGATTTGAAAGATTGCCTTGTTAGAATAACACTGACACCACTTTTAACACAAACTTCACTCAATCAGGCTATATTATTAGGAAAAAAGAGGATGGCCATTCGACCACCTTTCCCGCACTAGAACCTATAACGTAATATGCCCAGCTGTGCGATAGGCTGAGGCCAGCAAAAGCAAACGCCAGTTAGGCGAGGCTTGCAGAATGAGCTATTTGCATTTAAATTTAAAGCATATTCGTTTTATAGCAATAAGAATGGTATGGTAAAAAATAGAAGTTACGGAAGTACCCGTAAGCGTAGAAGCACCAGTGCATACTGCTGTTGGTACTGTGCGCGGTATGCTTGTTATTGCTGCACAGCAGTCTGGCGCTTTGCGGTTCTTTCATACAAAGCTGGTCGAATGGCGTAAGCGACCTTGTCTTACATGACCCTGTTTCCCAAGCATGCCCAGTGTTTCACGAAACAATCGCTACAAACCGTAGCAAAAACAAGCCAGGTACAAATACGGTCAGAAACAAAGCGAGTGCAGACAGAGATCTTGACGGCATGGTAGCACCATCTAGGAGGTCTGATGGTAAACAAAGCGTTTTGCAGTTAGTTGCAGACTAAACAGCGCACTAACATTCACTTGAACACTTATGGCATCCTCGATAAACTGTACTACTGTGCACCGGGGCACACCAGTGCACCTTTTTTATCTTCCATAAACTGCACCGGTTCGCACCATCTGTCCCCAATAAACCAGGGTGCACCGTCGCGGGGCAATTTTAGGTTGCACTGTTGTACACTGCGAGAGTCAATGGAGTGCATGGGTACAATCCCGAGGGGCATCATGAATGGCGTTGGTTAATCAGTTTTCTCCGCCATCTGCATGACCGTCTGCTGCAGCGACGGCACGTCACTTCAGCTGACGGTCATGCAGATCCAGCAGGAGTAAATATTTATTTGAGCTTTGCATTTGTTTTGTTCGAATAAGGTATCAGGCACAGTCGCTAGGGTGCCTAGACTGTGAAGGGCCTACATATTATGCCGCAGCTCGAGGGATGTCCGTGACTGCAGGCAGTTGCGTTAATGTGGCTCTCAGATGACGAGAAGCGGCTTGTAGGTGGCTGTTCATTATACGTACGTTGTCGCGCATGTGTGTGGGATATATGTTGTGTTGTCACTTTCAATAAATATCAGTTCGTAGCAGCAATGTGTCATACTGAGCTGCTTTAATGGCACATCAACACTTTCACGAGTTGCTCTTGTAGCCCAAAAGATGCCTACGAACCGTAGATCGTGTAGAACCACTCTTTCTTTCCTCGATAAACGCTTTGTGCCGGTGCGCACCCTCTTGGGGCAGTGTGCACAGCTCTGGTTCTGGGGCAACTCCGGTGTGCGTTTATCGAGGACGCTATTACCTAGTTCAGATATGTCATCACAGACGTCACAAAACACACAGCTTAGCAGGAGAATCAAAATTTTGTCCTAAATTGTAAGTTTTCAGAAAATAAAGCCTTCTTTGCTGCCGCGCAAGCACTGGGGGCACCATAAAATACCAAATCGTTTGAATGAAACACACTTAATTGTATTTTGTCTGCATGGCCCCTTTAACAGGTTGGCTTTGCACAATGAGGCCTAAAGAGCAGACCGAACAAACAAGTCAATTTTCGATAATGTAATGGCACACGCATTACCACTGGTGCGACCTGCAATTTAAGAACTATAAATCAAAGGTGCGAGACATTTGACTTATCTATTTATTTAATTGACTCACAGTAAAAAAATTGTTCCCAGACTGGCGCGGTCAACAATGCCCATCAGAAATAATTTTCAAATCACATGCCCCGATTTTTAATCATGAAAGCAAAAGCAAGGACTCGCGAAGGGAAACAAAGGCCTGAGTGCTTCTGTCTTTTTGTACAACAAACGTCACATGGTTGGCAGGTTCTTCATCACTTGTAGTGGTAGTTAGGCTGTTGGACAGCTGCTGCTATGACCAGAAGCAGCACTACTAACATGACGCTTGTAATTTGAGCCCTTGGTTCACGCAAAACTACCAGTCGCACTGTCCGCAGAATAAAGAAATTCATTGCTGAATGCCAACAGAGTGGCCTGCAATACCAAATCCGGTGGGTCTCTGGACATGAAGGGATTGAAGTCAATGAAGAGGCACACAGAATTGCCCGGGAGCCACTTCGTATTCACCCCGAGCAAGACTGTTTAGAACCCGCTGATTCAGATGAGGAGGCCGACATCGACACAGAGGACGGTGCTGCTTTGGCGAGGGCCTAGCGGAAGGCGGTTCTTCAAAACAAAATTCCGGAGGACCCCAACTTGTTGCCCCCCGGATTCAGCCGATAGGCAACAGTGCGGCTAAGGCGTAAAAGAAAGGGTGCGGCCCTTACACCTAGTACGGCTCACTAGTTATTTCTTCGGGCGTGGAGACCCGTACAGCTCTCCGAACCGCCAGAAATGTGGTACCGGTGCCCCGTGCAGTGCGCCACACCTCCTGTGGGAATTTTGGGCACTCAGTGTTCCTAGAGAACTCTGCCTAAAGACACTTGGCCAGCTTTGACCGGCAGACCACGAACTTTGGGTTAACCCACTTGGAGTCCCGCCTCACAGGCAGCACCTGCTGTACACTCTGCTGATTTTCATCAGAGAAACCGGCATTGAGGACGGCTTTTAGGTGCTTTTCTTGCCCTGTTTTCCCCACATCTTACTTACTATCCCTTTTCCGATTCTTGACCGAGGCCTCTGGTCATGTCAAGGGGACGTCTCTTCCTCTTTTTTTTCTTTCAATAAACGTGTGTTCATTCATTCAATTTGGTGTTAACAGAAGCTGTGGGCATGGTTTATGTGGAAGACCATTGCTGACGCTACATTTGCTGCCCTTATCAGCGTGTGGTGCAGCGCATTGCTCTCGCAGTTCATTGATTGCCAGCACAACTTTTACAACGGTGCGTGAAGTCGGCGAAATGAAGTACAGTGTATCTGCTGGATTATTCGGTGCTCCAGCTTTGGAGTGATTCTTTCCACGCCATCACTAAGAAGGGTGGCAACGTTGTGCTTGTGCCAGACGCCAAATTTTTTAACACTTTGTGACTAGTACTTGTAGCACTGCAGTGTATCCCTTGCAGCTTTGGAAACTCGGAAAAGTTGGTACAACATGACCAAAGATGCAGAGTTGTAGGCACGACAAAAAAAGGCTTTACACAGTGTTTACTCCAAACATATTTTTGTCACATCTTTTGTCCCAGCTGTGCTGTTTTAACTCCCAAAAATAAGGCATCTGCTCGCCTTTTTATGCACAGAAATTATGGTGAGGTTGCAAAACACCTCAGGCTGCTCCGCCAAACCACGGATAAAAACGCTGGTGTTCAGCGGCGCGTACTAGAGAGCACAAGAGCCACTAAATAAACTTATTTAGTGGAAGATTCAGTGAGCACCAGAAATGAGAACTCTTGTCAAATCAGCCCAAAAGAACTCTTGTCAAATCAACGCCTTTAAAGGTATTACTTCCGCCTATTCTTGTCTCCACAAAAGCGACAGCTTCTATGATCTAAATGGGAGCGCAGGCAGCAGTCAGGCGAACACGTGGCGCAAGCAACCTTCATGCAACACTATTTAGACCTTTGTCGGCAGCCCCTTCAGCCAGTGCCCATGTTTGAGGACACAGACCCATTCTTCCTTATTGAGGCACAGCAGATCAAACCTGATGGCGTGAGGTGGCGCGCACACCTCCCAAAATAAAAAGAAAGAAAGAAGTGCGGTGACGAAAGCCGCCGAATCCTCCACTCGGAGTGGTTTTGCCTTGCCGGCAGGTGCGCCGTAGATAACACAACACTGAACGACAGCCACTGTACCAAGGAGGAGAATTATCAGCCTGCGCTTACGGGGCGTACATACATCGTAGACAATAAAAAGCACACCCGACGGCACGGCCACTTGGCACGGCCGGAATGGTACTAGTTTCGGTGGTTTCGGCGATCTACAAGTACGACCAAATCCAAAAAATAATAACAAAAACAGGTGACGTGACTTCCGTGGGGCGCTCCAGCCATCAGCGATCGGGCGAGGCTGGAGCACCCCGGGGGGCAGCAGCCTTTGCCTTAAAAAAACTGACGAGGGCTTGTAATTCCCATGTGAATATTAGATGCGACGGCATCTCATTCACTCGCCTTGTCCCTCCATACGGCGTTGCCGTTGTCCGTCCACACCCCTCCCCCATTCTCCTCGCCGCGGGAGCTGAGCTCTCCACCGCTCACCCCCTCTCTTCTCCGATAGCGAACACTCTCTCGCGAGAGGCATTGGATTGGATTCGATTGGATTGGCTTGGCTTGGCTTGGCTTGGCTTGGATTGGATTGGATTGGATTGAATTGGATTAGATTTGGATTGGAATGGTTGGATTGGATTGGATTGGATTAAAGTGGATTGTGTTGGATTGTGTTGCGTCACAGCCGCGCCACGTTGCGTCATAGCCGCGGCAGGGGGTTCACGACACGTTTCACGCGATGGCAGAATCAACCTAACGGAAACAACAACGGAACCCCCTATGCGTCGCATCTACACAGGGGTTCCCGCGAGGGGAGGTGGGAGTAATTTTTTACGATTATTTTTATATAATTATTACCAACCCGCCTAGCAGCAGTAATATTATACTGCAGGTAACTGAGCTCCGGCCAGGTCGCGAGGTTGGCGCTTAGCGCCGCTGGCGACAGGGGCGTTGCAGCGTACTAGAGATTCGCGACAGCGCGGTCACTTTAGCTTAGCGTGGGAGGCATAGAGTTTCTTGTGGGAGGAAAGAACTGGTTATCGAGGGGTGTGCAGGTGGATGGCACATGTCTTTTGTCCGCGCGCCTGCGCCCTTCGGACCCTTCTCCGCTTCGGCGAACGGCAGCAGAAGAGAGGACGGAATAATTCTGGAAAGCCCAATCCTTCAAAGCTGTTTTGGAGTTCGGGATCTTCTTGCGGGCGCAGGATATTTGCGAGGCGCTTGCGTTTGAGAAACATGGTTCGTGAACGCGTTGACATCTTTTAAGGAAATACTTTTGTTGCGAGAGAGTGGTTCGGAGTGTAACAAGCGGCACGCTAGCTCATTAATTTGTTAGGGTTCTCTTTTTTTTCTTTTTTTTTTAATGACGTGACCAGTGTCAGGCGCGTTCTTTCTTTTTGTGCGCCTGTACAGTAAAGAGTTGTTATTCAACGCTCCAGTTTATCTTTCTTCCTTTGTTTTTTCGTTTGTTCGTTTAGTTAGGGCGAGTGGCGGTGCCTTGGACAAAGGGCCTCGTCCACTTGCTCCGTGGCCTCGTCCATTTACGAGTAAAAAGTTCTTTTTCCTTAAAAGAATTGTTTTCACCTGTAGTAGATAGAACGTAGATGCGCATTAGCTCATTGCGGAATTCTCTGTATTACACACTGCAGTTCACGGTATCCACAACGTAAGTTATGTACGCGCGGGATATTGATTTGTTTAATTACGAAGTTTAATGCTCCGGCGCTACACGGGCGATGAGGCGCGCAGTAGTGGAGGGTTCCGGATTGACCGCCCGAGCCTGGTCTCTTTAACGTGCGCCGAAATTGCGAACACATTGGCGTTTTCGCTTTTTGCCTCCATCAGAAAAGCGGCCTCCGCGGCAGGGAATAGAACTCGCGGCCTTGGGCTCACCAGCACTACACCTTAACCACTAAGTGACCGTGGCGGGTTATGCGAGGGATAACTGGAGTTCTGGCTGCTCTAATGAAGTTCACGAGCGAATTACAATGAGGCCAAGCTTGTGTTCACTTTATTTGAAGTTTTGTTTGCAAAGTTCGCTGTATACAAAAATTTCATTGGTGTTTTTTTTTTCGACGTGTAGTTGTTTACACCAAAGTTTGGTCTTTTTTCTGAGTATATTTTATTCAGTGGAATATTCCTGTGCGTTTGGGTTTTTTAGATAAGTCGACATTTCTGCAAAACAGCGCTGTGAGTATTATGCCTCCCTAGAGGAACACTGAATCATCGCACTAGGATGCGATGGCACATATGCCTTTTGTAAATGTAGCAGATGAAATCGCTTCGTAAATCAACCCCCCCCCCCACGAAACACAACGTATCAAAACATTTTATGTTTGAAAAGAGGTAGGGGGAATGATGTTTTTTGGCCCCCAAAACGGGGACTCCAGATATGTGTAGTGCCCCCCCCCCCCCCCCCCCGCCTTTTCCGTTTTTTTTTTGTTTTGCTTTTTTTCCGGACGAGATCTGCGTGCTTCCGCTAGAACATTTCGGAAGGGCTGACTTCGAATATCTCCGCGGCTGCTTAATCGCGCCAAAGCTGCAGCTTAGCACTAGTGCAGATTGCTGACCAATTATGCCAATGCGTGGTAACGTATAAAGAAGAAAATCAGCTGCTACAGCAAGGAAACGATTCTGCGGGAGTCACCTGCCAGAAGAGATGAGTCACTAGAGTTTTCTCACTGCTTATTTCCTGCGTTGTTTTGTGCAAGCCATGCTGTATTTGAGGAAATGCGTTCAAAAATTGTCGAATATATTTCATTTCCTCACTTAGCCAGGTATAACTATTAGTTGTGAAAAGACGCTGCTGGTAAAGTCTACTGGATTACCCTAAGGAGTTTCATCATTGTTAAAAATCAATCCGAACCATAAAACACGGACAACAAAGAAGGACACCAGTATAATTTTCAACAATATGTGTTCACCAACTAGCTCAACTCTCAATTTTACTTGAGTTTTGTCAGTAGAAACTCTATTGAGTTCCAATTAAACAAAGTCATTTGATAGTCTGCTGAGTTTTTTCTATTGCAACTTTGTTGACTTTTTATTGACCGCACTCAGTAGAAATATCAACGTAAAATAAAAGAGAGTAAAAGTAATCTAGTAGTCATCTTATTATAAAATTGTGTAAATACAATGGGCAGCGCTGTAAAAACAGTCCTTCAAAGGTACATGTTTCAGCCCGATGAGTTTTGTCAAGAGGTTCTCAAAAGAGTTTCAATAGACTGGCGTCAATAGGTTTTCTGTTGCGTTTTCTCAATACAAATCATTTTGTCTTCCTACTGACACATCTCAACAGCCATTTGAGTTTGAATTAAGTTTTTTACTCAATAAAAAACTCAACAGGAACTGAATTGAAACTGAAAATCTATTTTTGTAAGGGTGAGGCCTTGTAGGCCAAAATACGTATCGCATTAGCTCTAGTGTGGAGTTCTTTCATCCTTATAGACCATCCTAGGTTTAATACACTGTAGAACCTAATAAACCATAGCTTCATGTATTGCGGAAGGAATGTTGCCAGACTCACTTTGCTCTTCTCAATAGGTTCGCGACGACACGTCGGCCGAGTCCGACCGGTTTTGTCGGCGTCTTCGGTCGGCGAGCCAGTCACCCTACGCGTACTTACTGTTACAATGTTAGCTCATGTGCAGCGCCCCCACGCGGCGCTGATAGTTTTGTGTTCAGCCGTGAAGCCTGGCACAGCGGCGAGTAGCCCGTTTGTGAAAATAAGCATCGTCAGGCCTCTCAAGCTTGGACGTTCCCTGGTTTCCCTATAGGCGGCGTAAAAATCGACGCCCCACGTGACCAACCTACAACGCAGTTTTCGACCATCAAGCCCACTAGACGGCGCAACCGAAAGGTTACGTTTGGTACAGAATATAAAACATTCATTCCGTGACTCAGAAAGCCAACAAAGTTCGCTTACAATGTTCTGTTTAAAACTATTATTAACAAGTTCCGCATCCAACATCCTTTGCGCAAAAATGTAAGTAAGTTTTTACGAACAGCCGACTGGTTCACCACCTCGCTTCTGAATTCGCAACCACAAAGCCGCCAATTCAAATTGAAACCGCTGCAACGGCCCAGCGTTTCTATGTGTGCGGAGCACTGGTTTCGTGACTGTTATTGCTGTTATGTGCTTTTGCCTCCTTCAGTTGTTGAGAGGACTGGCAAAACACGGGAATTGAGTGCTTGTGGAGTTACCAATGTGGGAAACTCTGCACCGGAAGACAGCTGTCGAGGCCAGAATATTTGATTCTTCCAACAGAAGGTGAGTGTTATGCACTCCGCTAGAAAGACGGTGCAAACAAAACCGTTGTCGTCGTCAATGCCTCATTTGTGCATGACTTCCGCTGGAATATTGTCTTATTACTCTCAGCTGCCCTGGCCCCTCTCGAACATTTCTGACTATCTAGAACACGAAAAGTTGTGGGCGCATTTGCCTCAAAAGGTGTGGCATTACTTCGGATGGACCTTTTGAGGCTACCAAAAGACAGTAATTCCCCCGAGCTTTACCTAACTGTTGCCTTTCTGCTTTGACGTTTCAGTGAGCATATAGTAAACAGCGCTTTGCTAGAACTAAAGTTTGCCTTCATAGAGACGTGGTGATGCGAGTTAGGTTATATTAGCATGCCTTGTGACAGCTGATGCTTGCGTCATGGTTAATACGCGTGAACTCAAAAATACTGCGTTATTTTTTTTCAGAGGTCGGTGTTCATTTAGACATTCTGGCTGAGCCTTCAACATTGTGGCCGCACGCAACAACTGCACCAAGGACTGGCAGGCCATTTCAACGCTTCGTGCTTGCCTAATATGACAGCCATGCGCCCGACTGGTGTGTTTATGTATATTTAACTTCCACTTATATTTGTTTCTCTGAATTTGTGACATGATTCTCTTAACTATTCGTTCTTCCAATTTAATTTACATTTTTCATTCATTCCTTGTTTTTTTTTGCAGATACAACCAAAGAACAAAGAAGCACACACCGGAAGGCGACCAGATCAAGTTCTCAGCACGAGCAAATGTATTATGTTGCCTGCAGATAAATGTTAGAAAGTGCCAGGTATTTTCACCAAATTTTAAAAAGAAGGTCAGCATATATCAATGCGTTCATACATGTGATGTGCATATTTCTGAGTATGAATGGAATAGTTGTTCAATTCAAGAACACGACATTCGGTGTCTAAAAATATTTAACTTCGGGCGAATATTCGGTATACTGCAAATATTGAGACGCATCAAAATGTGCGATGTGATATTGTTACGTAGCTTGCCACAAGCTCACTCTAGCCTCGAAATTCAACGTTTATTAATAAATCACTATGTGTACACATTGGCAAATGTACGGAAGCAAATGCGGGTTCTAGTTTACTTTCGTCCATTCCCTTTCACTGCTGCTATAGAGTACTTCACTTTCTCTGTACATTTACAACACTTCGCACAAAAAAATTGCTGTAAGACCAACTGTACAGCTCCTGTTATCAGCCTAAAGCAAGTTCGTGCAAGAAGCTGAGAGGAAGTAAACTTTATTGGAGCAGCTCATTTCTGATAGACACTATGATTCTATGCTCTGGTGATCGAGTAGGTGTCTCCTTTGTTAATAGCGCTGTGTGGACCTTGCAGGTGGCCTTTAAACCTTTGTACACAAAGAAATGTGAGGGGTCAGAGTGAGATGTAGTAGCCTGGGTCATCTAGAAACAGGGATAATCTTGTGGCAAAAGTGAAGAATGAGGAGGTGTGGTGCTTTGTACCTCAAGGGCAGATTACTTTAGCGAGTTGGATGGGTTGCCTGCGAATACCTCGCAAGGGCTTTTTGTATCGAATATAATAAGGAAAGGGCCCCTGCTACACTCAGTTAGTAAGCGTGTGAAAATCCCAGTTCCCTCCAGGGCACAATTTTACATGTAGCCACCGACTGCAAATTATTGCACAAGTGGGTGAAAACTATTCAATCAATGCACCATGATGTCACTCCCAAAAAAAGTGCACGCAGGCAGGTCTGGTTCTAAATTGTAAGGAATGGAAGATAGTAGATACTATTGGTTGAACCTACAAGGAGGCTAAGAACTTTAAGTCATGTACCGAACTGTGCAGTGCAGTCCATGCATTGCGGCGTCAAATCATATTTGTAAGTCTTGCTTAATGATGTGCATGGTTTTTTCACATTTATCAATCACTGAAGCATAAAAAGTGCGTTTAAAATTTTACTGTCAATACAGTATCAGGCCATCCACATTACTACTGGCAAAATTCAACATTTCAGTTAATTTATTTACACCTGAAAGGGCGTTACATAAGAGGAAGGGGGGGGGGACTCTTGGCCGAAGTATAGTCAGCGTTGCAACGCATACAAAAAAATAAGACGATGAGAACAAAAAGAATACAAGATTAACGAGGTGAAATTACTCTTGCAGCAAACGGTGATAATCAGGGTAATGGAACTAACAATGTGGCTCTTCGACGTGCAAGTGCGAGTCAACACAGGTTGCGTAATACTTTATTGTGCAGCTGGGTTCTAAAATCATATTTATCCTCTCTTGCTTATGAAAATTAAATTTCATGACGCATTTTTGCCGTGTAAATATGAAGATAAAATTATTTAGACCGAGCGTGTTTAATTACATTCTATATGTCATCAGCAAGTGAAATATCTCATTCATGAGTATTAATTACCGCACTAGAGCGTAATAAACAGCTGATACCAACGTTATGTACATCCTATTGTTGAACGGTACAGCTACTGTTTATGCCAGCATCAAGTATAATAATGGGGCATGCAAAAAGCATTACTCTAATTAAACTATTTAGCAATTAACTACTTATCAATTTTCCCGCAACAGAGTATATCGGAGTACTTTTAAAATTTTCAGTGTTGGTAAAGAAAGTAAGATAAATATTTTTAACGCCGTATGTGTTTTTTTGTTCATTTTCTTTCAACTTGTGATGCTGATTAGCGCGTGCTTGGGGCCTGTCGCACCCCCCAAAAGAGATAGAGAAAAAAACGCCGTGCCTCCAACACTCGCTCATGGATTTTAGTTCCATTGCTACGTTCAAATGTAGATATGTTCGCAGTAAGCGATGGAGTTCGCAAGAACTATCGCTTTAATCCGAGAGAATTTCCGAGCGTCTGTGTCCTTCGCAACTTGTTGCGACGTCCAAAAAAGAAAAAAGATACGGGCAGCAGAATATTGGAAGCAATGTGTGCCCTTCCTTCGAAATCTTAGCGCAAGTGAACGAGTTATGGCAAAAGAAAATGTTGTCACGAAAGCGACGTACAATTGCAGCGATCAAAATGAAAGATGTCTTGGCCTCTGTAAACTTGCGGATGTCAATAAACGATTTGTTCTCACTTGCTGCTCACTGTGGTCTGTGCCAGTCGAGGCCATCTGGTCACCTGGCGTAACATTACATCACTAGCGCGGCGCAAGTAAACACGCGGCCAGCGTGCCAGCCAGGAATGCCAGGAACCAGCAGGAGCAGCGAGCCGGCGGCCTCCGTGCGAGGGCAGCCATGTTATTAAGGAGCTCAAGCGGCCTCTACAAAACTCATCCGCCATGTTTACAAAGCCTTGTTTACAGCGCCATCAAGCGGGCGTCCTCTGTAGTTCACGACGCCGCCACTACGCTTTTTCTGGCACTACGGCAAAGCTAGACCTTTGCTTCTCTAAAATCCTCCCTGTTCTGTGACATAGTTCGTTCTGGGCAAACGGCTCGGCATGTTCTCATGTCTTTCGCGGGCCTGGTGGCCTGCTGTTCGCGGTAGTCACTTTCTACCGCTGAGCCATCCGTACTTCCACACATATAACAACTGGCGACGAGGATGAAAGAAAGTTTCACGTGAGTCTTCGTTCCCGCACCGCTCTGCCATCCGTTCACAATGCCAAGTTTCGGCAACCTAGAGGCCGTTCGAGGGGGGAGGAGACGACTGGCACTGTTACGTGGACCGGCTCGAAGCATTTTTCTTGGCCAATGGTGTCGCACCAGAAAAGCGTACTTCCGTATTCATCAGCTGCTGCGGGCAGAAAACGTATGTTTTGCTCCGAAATTTGATCAAGCCCGCCAAGCCCAGTGACAAGATGCTGGAGGAGATTCTTTTAGTTCTTGCAAGTCACTACTGTCCGAAGCCATCTGCCGTTGTGCAGCGTTTTCGTTTTAACTCGCGCGTTCGCGCGAAAGGGGAATCCGTCAGTAACTTCATAGCAGCACTAAAAAGCCTGTTCGAGCACTGTCAACTTTGGTGCTGAACTCGAAAACATGCTCCGAGTCCGCATAGTGTGTGACATAAACAACGTGGACGTCCAAACAAGACTGCTGGAAAAACCGGACCTCACCTTCGACGATACCATGCAGACCGCCCTGGCAATGGAGGCAGCAAAAAAGGACGCAGGCGAGACAGCCCAAGCTAACACGAGCAGCGCTTTCTCGACTCACCGTGCCTTGTCAGGCTCGGGGCGCGTCACCTGCTACCGCTGCGGGGACGGACACCTTGCATCGAAATGCAAGCATGTGAAGACAATCTGCATTGGCGAAGGGTGTGCAATACAAGACGAAAGGACCACACCATATGATGTTACAGGTCAGCCACCGTCTGAGCTTTTGACGGGAAGAATGTTCAAGACTCCGTTGGATGTCCTGAGGCCAAGCCTGCAGCCATCTGTACTTCTAAAACAACTCGAGCAGAGGTTGTATGCCGACAGAGGGTCCCGGCAGGCTCCATCACTGCAGCCAGGTGATAACGTGTATGCGCAAAACTTCCGC
Organism: Haemaphysalis longicornis; assembly: GCA_013339765.2. Classification (NCBI taxonomy): domain Eukaryota; kingdom Metazoa; phylum Arthropoda; class Arachnida; order Ixodida; family Ixodidae; genus Haemaphysalis; species Haemaphysalis longicornis. The sequence continues at coordinate 110,484,392 of CM023457.1, forward strand.
AGGGGTACACCTTGGGTGCCTCCCAGTGTTGTGGACGTCACACCGTCATCAGCCCATATCCGTTCTGAAGGTGGCACCTTGGGAAACCGACACAGCGACCACTTGCGCCTTGTGCCGACAGAAACACTTCTGACCTCTCCTGAAACTGCTATCGCTGCAGCTCCACCACAGCTGGAGCCGCTGCCTCTCCATGCACCAGCTGTTCCGGAAGTGCCTCATCAGGAACAGCCACCTAAAAACAGCTTCTCTGGGAGTAGCTGTGCCATGGACAGCAACCGGACTGCACTCAACGGTGGTGTGCACGTGAACAGTGACTCTGTCGTGCCTACGCCTAGCACACCGAAGTTGCGACGTGGCACGGGGACTAGGAAACCACTGAATAGGTACTCCCCGTAGCCTTCCTCCTAAGAGGGGAGGAGTGTTACAAAGTTAGCTCGTGCGCAGCGCCCCCACGCGAGGGTGATAGTTTTTTGTTCAGCCATGCAAGCCTGGTACAGCGGCGAGTGGCCGGTTTGTGAGAATAAACACAGTACGTTGTGGGCGAACGGCTCGGCATGTTCTCATGTCTTTCGCGGGCCTGATGGCCTACTGTTCGCGGTAGTCACTGCCTACCGCTCGGCCATCCGTACTTCTACACATGTAACACTTACCATCGGTAGAAATCCTTGAGTCGCCGTTGGCATAGTGTGACAGCGCAGTATGCCAACCCCGCAATCGGCCGACGAGTAGGTGACTCCGACTCCTCGGCTTGGCCATCGTGTCGTCGTCGGCATAGTGTGACCGCGCCTTACGTGTGGCTTCCTTCGGTGTGATTTTGCCGTGCGTGTTCCTAATTTTCTGTGCCCTTACTCCTATTTCTTCAACTGTTATCTAGCTTACCTTGCAGGATCTTTCAGTTAGCATGAATGGGAGTTTTCTCTGGGTACTGGGATACTCCGTCTGTTTGGAGTCAGGGCCCGCTTCTTTTCTTATTGGGGTCTGCGAAACCGGCTTCCGGGCAGTACTTCCGGGTAGTACAAAGCTGCGGGGGTCCCATATGATCCCGTGTTGACAGAAGCAAAATGAGCTCGATACTGCCGATTGTTTTGCTACACGGTCTCCAGCCCATCCCCGACGCGTCCGATCTCGTCCGGCGATCAACTTTGCATTAGGGAAAAAAGCTTTGCAGCGCTAAATACCTTTACAGCGTCGACGAAAGCACTGGGAGAGTGACGGCGCTCTGCCACTCGCAGATTCACCGATCGGTGGTCGTATGAAGTTAAATTTGAAGTAAAAGCTTCTTGTTTACACCAATACGCTTAGTGACAAGGACTTTTCATTAACGGCCAATTAAACAAGAAGAGTAACGCAATCGGTGATGATCGCGCGTAAAAGCCAACGAGTCTCGCGGACCGCAGGCTCGTCCGCTCCGGTGAGCCGTGCTTTTGCACACCTGCGCACTTATGCGTGGATTTTCAATAAACACTGATGGTTTGTGTCATCGTTACGAATACATATTACAGCGCTGGCTTGCCGTTTTTTCTGTGCCTGTCACAAAATGCAGCGAGCGTTATAACCGTCAAATATGTTTGTGGTTCTGAAAGTAGTGGCCATAAAACAAAGTGGTCGGGCGCCCTGAGTGGCCGTTGCGTTTCCTTGATGATCTCACCGTATTTAATTACGCCCTTGCATCATATATGCCACGTTCGCTCTTAATAGACTAAAGTAAGGATCGGCAACGTTTCGAGGGGTAGTGCCGAGTTGCATGAAGTCGACACGGCGGAGGGATGGACGGTAAATCGGGTTGGAGAGGGGTGGCTTTGAAGGATAAAAAAACAAATCAGCGAATTGCCAGTAATATTTGACAATAATCCGGCGAAGTGTGAGGATGGGGGACAAAGCAACTGGAAGCGATGAATTTCTCCCCGTGCAATCTTTTTTGAGGACAAAACTGGTGTGTCGGCGTTAATATTAGCGACGACCGCTGCACTAGAAGATAACCAGCACAGCCAGTGACGATCTTATGTAAATATTTACGCCGTGCACCGTGTTGATTCGCGTCCTTTAATTGCGCTCCATTTGTTTATTTTACGGTGTTGCCTCACCTACTCGCTAGTATACGTGTACCCCTCCGTTCATAAACCGTTTGGCGTAAAGTGTTAAGCGAGAATCATTTAGTTTGCGAAATTACAAAACAAATTTTTTCCCTCGTTTTCGAGGCGTTGCAGGGCCAGCAGCGTCCGCTGAATCGGCTCCGCTCCTCGCGTCCGCTGGCATAGTCCTGCTGAAGCGACCATTTACAGTTACCTCAGGCTCAGCAACGTTCTGTTTATGCTACTAGTGAACCTTCCTTTGTGGCCCTTACGCAAGAAGAACGAAAGATAATTATCGACAAGAAGTTAGACCACCCGACCTGCCCCACGCCGCGACGATCACGACAGCTTGCTCAAAAAAACGCCGATAAATCGGCTCGTTGTAGTAGCCTCTGCAACTACCTTAAGGGCATTTTATTCCCTATGCAGTCAATTAAACGCTCAAACTGTGATTAAATTAGTACAACCAACTTTTCCTCTGGCTTGTAATTGAAAACACATGGAGGGCGCTGATGGTCGTCTGCTTTTGTACTACCCAGAGGCGTCGGCCACTAGGGGTGCTGCATGTCGCCAAAACTCCATCGCAGGAGGCCTATTCTATGCGACTTGATTCGTGAGTGGTGGTACTAGACCTGGTTCCATTGGCCGTATGTTAACTATCATACTTTGAATCTGCGTGCGTTCTGTGTCCGCTTTGTGCCCCATAGGTTGTCGACGATGGTGCCGGCGAGACTGGCGCCATATGCTTGGTCCACGGAGCACCCGTCTTCAGTGGCTGCGATAAAGTCGTCGAAGCTGGTTGTATCCATTTCGTTGGACTCTTCATACTCATTTGGCTTCCCACTCCAAAACGTCAGAGAACGGGAAGCGGCGAGAAAGCGCGCGTATCGGCAGGCAGACCCCGATGCAGTGAGAGCTCGTGAGGCCTCTGCAAAACGCATCAGGCGAGCTCAGCCCCAAGGTGCCGACGCGCGGTTTAAGCGAGACTTTCTAGACGTTACGTTCGGACACAGATGTAGTGGGCGAACTTTCACTGAAGAGTCACGGTTTTACCGATGATTTCCCCTCAGGAGCTTCGCCCACTCATCATCATTCACCCCGTGGATATGCTGTGAATTTTTTTCTTCTTGGTTGCTATTTTGGTGGACCATTCCTCCCTCTCAGCTTCGTTTGTTTTTCAATTGGCTACATTATTCTTAACCGATTACATCCCATGTCTATATTATCTTGGCAGCCATCCGAGCTAATTATATGTTCTTTGAAGCTGCGGCTGACCTCCTCCTGTGCAGCAGGCCAGGCGCCCTTGTTAAGTATGAATGAACCGCCTCTGTTTTTCCTTTAGCAAAGTCGGCTGCCTTGAAGCAAGTTATCCTTGGAGTGTTCTCGACGACTTATATCCTTATGCTTAAATATTGCTAACGGCACCTGCTTTTAAGTCATTCTGATGTATTCTTGCAGAATCGACAGTGAAAGTCAGCAAACCTTTGGTTTGACTTCTTTTTCCTCTTGGAATGTGCTTTATATATTTTCCGTAAGAGTGTTGCCATGTGCGAGCAGGCTCTATCTAACGATGCTTTTTTCTGTTTCCATACCAATATCTCGGTCTTCCACTAGTTTAGATGTTTCTCGGGAAGAAGCGCAAAAAACACTGCGGCTAGTTATAGCGGTTAATGAAAACATTTTCCGAATTTCTTTGCAGTGGGCGAACTGTTGAAAAGTTCGTTTGATTATGAGCGACGGATGCAAATGTCTTTGTTAATTATACCCCCTTAAAAGCTCGGGTGGCTAGGCTGCTCGGTTGAGAATTCCGGACTACTGACGCTTCATTTCGGCGCCCATCCACACTCCATTTCAGTGCATTTCTTTATTTTCTCCAATTGCAGCTTAATTTCTGGCGCTATTATTTTCCATGTGGGGTTATTTTCCCATGGATAAAAGTTTCCCCATCCTCACAACGTGGACCTAAATGAATAATTAAATCTATAGTTTTCTCACACTGCCATGCTGCAACCCCCTCTGGAACGAGTGAAACTCGTACTTAGAGCAATTATTAGGGTTTTGTAGCGCTGACTTAACGCATCTAGTCATAACACCGGACCTGATTGCGCCTAGGGTGGCGAAATTTCACGGTTTTTAAAATCAACTCAGAAAGTGCAATCTGTGGCCTCTGCCAGTGTGCGGTGTTACTGTGCCTTGATGACATGTTACTCTCATTGATCTATGCTTCCTACAGTCGCATGTTTTTCTTGGCTGCCTTATCAATTGCCTTCCTAACGAACTAGTTTTTGTGATGTATTGCTTCATCCTTTCTCAATGCATTTTTTCTGCCTATAAGTCCTTGCTTTTTGACATCCATGCCTTCATTACGCCAGGAAAACCATTGAGAGGATTCGCTAAAAAGGGTTCCCTAGACTTTCCGGAAGCTTCCGCTCCTTTCTATTAGTATGTAACCACCTTCCCGTACATTTGCTGCGATTTCAGAGCGCTGTTGTCTCTGCTTGTTTTACTCGAAAACCCCAACCAAGCTAGGCTTCCTGCCCTTTGTCTTCCGGGCGGGTCCTTTATAGCCTCAGTATATTCATATAAAAAAGGGCCACTCTATTTTGCATCATTTTCTCTTGCTGCGGCCGAAGGCCCTTTACGTACTAACGGCCGTGCAGTTCCCAGTAATCACATACTGTGCTACTGTGCTGTCTTAAGCTAGCGGTGCTCCGTGTTCCCAAATTGTTTAACACACCACCGCCTTTCCAAAAACAGGCGCAGTCGGTTCTAGCACTACCTACTTCCTTCCTTTAATGCTTTCCTACCATGGTATTCAGATGTGAGAGAAGTATGAAAGGACACAGGGTTGAGCTCTCCTCTCTGAGGCACTTTTGCAGGGTATGTGGAACTGTTTCTGCGTGAATGTGCAGATACGGTTATATGTATGGGGAGACGGCGTTCCTACCGACATCTTGTACCGAATACTCATCAGGGTACCAGGCAACACCGCCTGCATGCGTATTAAACCTCGTGATGCCCGTTAATTGCACCCGGAGACGAACTTTCGCCACATACTAAGAGCGTCTAACAGGGTTTTACTTTGCACCCAAAACACAAGGCCAAAATCTGCATGCTTCCGTAGATTGCACACGGGCCGCATTCGATGACAACAATCATGCATTCATGCAGAGCACCCAAAACTTGTTTTAAAGCTCCTTGGTCTTCTGACCACAGGGGTACTCGCGATTGCTTCATATACCTGTGAGTTTGAATTTCGGCATTCCGAAGGTGATTCGTAATATTCTGAATAATAATGGTCGGTTAATGGAACCAGCGTGACACACGAGCGGTCTAGCAGTAGAGTATCGCCAGGGGGATCCGTAATGCTTTCATCCACGAAGCACGTAAGAAGATTTCGGTCTACTTCGAAAGTCGTGTCGTAGTGGAATAAGCGTAGCATAATGGTGAAGTGACTTGCCTTTCACCACGTGTTAAAGGGTTGAATTCCGTTCCCTGCCACTGACAGCATCTGTAATGCTCATTGGACCATATCCTCGAGTATGTGACACGTCCGAAAATCCCCAGCATACCTGCTGACACGCTGCGAATATGTATTATGGTAGAATCGTACAACCACCATGTCACACACGAAACGCGGGAGTAAAGCATTCACAGGGAAGCCATAAAGCTTTCCCACTTAACGCACGTGGGGTCACTTTTAAATCCTGTTTCGTCTTGCCGAGGTATCGAGGCAGCACAACTCTTTTGTTCGTGTTTTCTTTCTACAGAGTATTGCAGTACAGTGTGAAAAAAAAATCATAGGGAGATCTTGTGGTCTTGCCCCGTTTGTCGATACAGATCGATGCTTCTAATAGGTGCGGGCCGAGATTTGATAACATCAATGGCTCTTACATTTGGCATAAAGACAATTTTATATAAAATTAACGCTTGTGTATTCCCTGTTAAAATGTGCCTGTTTGAGAATGGTTTCTTTTATTCTTAAAGAATTGGCTCATTTTAAAAATCCTAGACTTTTCAACGTGTGTTTTTTGTCTGTCAGGTCTTGGTCATTTCATGGTACGCTTTTCACAGAACTTTGAAATAGAATCTCCCACTCATTCCTAATGGTATGCCGTTTCTGGAGGACGAGGACAAAATGGGAGTTCCTTACCAACTTTTGATGTTGGAGTACCTCCACGGAATACGGAGGTGTAATATGGCGGCTTGCAGCTCGGACGTAGGGGCAGGGCCTATGAAAAGTGGCAATAAAAAATGGTACGTTTGGAGTAGTGGTTTCGCCACGGGCCTGTCCCCGCACGTCTATGTGTGGGCTCCCTTTTCTGCAACGGTTGTTTTCTATAGTTCAACGCACCTGCAATAGTTCGGATATCCGCTACTCACAAAACTGGTTTTTTTTGCGAAGAATGAAGCACATAATGCTTTGAGTATTAAGTTGCCAAAGTATACATTATCTGGGCACGCACTCTGAGCTTGACTTCAGAATAAAATGCTGAAACTTGCAAAAGGTATTTTGAATTTCACACCAAAAGAAGAGAGGAAATGCTAGGCGCTTCGGTAATTAAATACATGACCATCCGAATTCGCATTGAGGAAGTGATTGTAGTCTGTCAAGGCATAATTCGAAAAATGTTTTCAGCGACAATCACCTTGATTTTTTTGCGTAGTCCTTAGAACAAAAGGTGTAGTACATAGAAATAGGACAATCTTCGCACAAAGACAAAAAATGTTATTCTCACTCTAGGAACGCGCTGCCCAAGTGCCTTTTTGTGATATTGTGTGAACCTAATGCTGTCTTCATTTGCTTGAGGGTGCTAGCTCTTCTTCCTTGCTACAGAAACATGTTGCCATTTTCTACCGGATAAGGTTCGTGGTTTGAGTTGACACTTCTGGTCAATTTGGGTGTACTTTGTAGTACTGCTGCAGAATGAAGTTGAAAAAATTATGGACCGCGGGGACTACGACGCCACATTTACGTGCAAAAGCCAAGGAATAGCGTCAGAAGGCCTGCATTCAACCACTTCCATACAGCCTGTGAAATATTTTGCGAAATAAATTGTTTTATTAGGCCAGAAGTGACACACGTTGAGGGATTCTTTCTTTGGGAGGCCTTTTATTTAAGCATGTCGTTTTCATTACAAAAAAATCAATTAATTGCCTTGGGGTTAATAACTGCAGCTGACTTCGGCTTTACTTGTAGCTTTCCTGGCGTCATTTGACCAAGCGCTGGGATGTGGTGATGAAGTGGAAAGGCCAAAGAAGGTATGAAATTACACTATTTACCACTATGCAATCTATCTTTCATGGAAAACTCAGGTACTTGTTGAAAAGCAAAAATTGCGTTTTACAACAATATAAAATGGACATGAAAATAACTATAGTTGAAATATAAACAAAATACAAAGTTGGGAGTAACAAGAAGTCCATTCTCGCAAGTTTTTTTTCTTTGTCTTTAAAAAAATACACGATAGAAGGCGGTTGCGCGTTTCCAGGCAAGCAAGAAAACACGTTCCTAATGCATCCCGCCTGTTATGATTCTGCCCTCCGCAACCCTGTTGCACGTTCTGCTAAATTTTAGGAGTGCAAGCCTGCCTCGGGCAGATCACTACATGCCGCAGAACGGCCGGCGCAAGGGCTCTCGCTGACGGTGATTCAAACTTCGCCGCTGCGTGCAGCGACTTGCCCGAAGGAGGCGGACGCCGCAAATGAGACCTGCTATTCCCATCTCTCAGACTCAGCGTGCGCCGCTACTACCGACCCCGCATGAACTCCGGAAAGAGCGTTGTGTGTGTGTGTGCGCGAAAACAGGGGAAATTTTGTTTGACCGTTCGGGCTTTCGACATAAATACGCGGCCCGAGCGCAGAAGATTATTCGTTTTGGAGCAACGAATCAATACTGTAGCTCTGCTCGAGCCCTGTACTGTAACCTCGCCCGTAAGAGCATTGTTCCTGTCTTGCTTCGACAAATCTATCGCCATGCAATAAACCACGTAAATTTTCCTTCGGCTTCTTGTCGTCGTCACCAAGGCAGCAACTTTCGCTGGCCGCTCTTCACCGCGCTACCTCACAGAATGGAGGCGGCAGAGCCCACTGCTGGGACGCCTTCCCGAATGTAACAGCTGGTTGCCAGCGGTGGGATCGCAACTTCGCAACAGCTGGTTGGTAGCGGTCGGGTGGCAACTCCGTAACAACTGAAGCCAGCGTAGCAAGATCCAACACCACAGACACTCTTGTAACACTTCTTCACCTTTTCAACAAGATATGGCTTTCGGGGCACATTCCAAAGTCTTGGAGGGATGCCATAGTTGTAGCATTCTTGAAAGAAGGGAAGGACCCTTCTTCTCCCGCTAGCTATCGACCCATTGCCCTGACCAGCTGCCTGTGCAAGCTTCTCGAGAAGATGATAAACCGGAGGCTCGTGTACTTTTTGGAGTATAACGGCCTTCTCGAGAGCTGCCAGGCAGGCTTCAGGGCGGGGCGATCCACGAATGATCAACTTGTGGCACTAGAGTCGTATATTAAGGATGCCTTCGTGCATAAACAGTTCTGTTTAACTGTGTTTTTCGACCTAGAAAAGGCCTATGACACCGCTTGGCGTTATGGGATTCCTTACTGACCTGAAGTCATTCGGTGTTTCTGGTAATATGTTTAACACCCTTGCTAGCTATTTGTCGGAGAGAACCTTTCGCGTCAGAGTTGGTTCTGCACTGTCAAAGGTACACGTGCAAGAAAATGGCGTGCCGCAAGGCGGAGTTCTAAGCTGCACTCTCTTCATAGTAAAATGAACTCCCTTGGGAAGGCACTGCCGCCTACAATTTCTTACTCCATGTATGTAGATGATGTGCAGATATCTTTAAATCATGTAATATGTCCATCTGCGAACGTCAAGTCCAGCTCGGCGTCAAGAAGCTTGCCGGCTGGGCAGACAAGAATGGTTTTAAAATTAATCCCGGAAAGAGCTCTTGTGTTGTATTCTCCAGGAAGCGTGGGGTCCACCCGGACCCAGACATCACTCTTGCGAATGTGCCAATTCCTGTGAACAAGGAGCACAAGTTTTTAGGCATTTTATTCGATGAAAAACTTACATTCATTCCTCATGTCAAACAGCTCAAATGTAAATGCCTAAAGGCAATGAATATTCTTAAGGTTCTCTCACATCAATCTTATGGGGCCGACAAACAACTCCTGCTGCGCCTGTACACAGCGTTGGTGGGGTCCCGGCTCGACTACGGCAGTGTCGTGTATGGGTCGGCGACAAAGACCGCACTGAGAATGCTCGACCCAGTGCTGCATCTTGGCCTTCGCCTCTCATGCGGCGCTTTCCGCACTAGCCCTGTCGAAAGCCTTTATGTCGAGTGCGACAAGTGGTGTCTAGGGCATCAGCGGGAGTATGTTGACCTGCTGTATGCATCTAAGATTGTGTCCCTTACCAACCATCCTTTTAATCCCATCATGAACAATACATCAAACTTGCAACTCTTTTTAACAGGCCATCCGTTTCCTTACCTTTCTCTCTCAGAGTTAGGGAGGAGGCTTCTGCACTCACGGTCCCTCTTTCAGACACGCACAAGACACCCATTCATAATTTCATCGCACCATGGCATCTTCGTCCTGTATCATGCGACCTGTCATTCACTCTTGTAGAAAAAAATAGGGTACCCAAGAATGCAATTCTGCAGCACTTCCTGTTCCTGCAGGACAAGTACAGGTGCGCAGAATTCTATAGCGACGCGTCGAAAACTGGTTCTACGGTATCTTGTGCAGCGCACGGACCAAATTTTAGAGTAAGCAAAACAATGAATTTTCATAACAGTATTTACACGGCAGAAGCATATGGCATTTTACTCGTTACAAACCACATCATCAAACATAAAATTCCCAAGTCCATTGTGTACACAGACTCTCAAAGCGTTGTACAGGCACTGTCATTAGGAAGGTCATCTAAAAACTATGTCATAAATGCTCTTTTCAAGGTACTAATGTCTGCATATGCCTCAAATCTTGAAATAACTATATGCTGGGTACCAGGGCATTGTGGAATCCCTGGCAATGAGGCCGCCGACCAAATGGCTGGTGATGCTGCTCTCATGACTACAGTTGACGTTACAACAGTACCTTACACCGACCTAAAGACACACATCAGACGACAGCTTCGTAACACATGGCAATTACACTGGAGTCAACAAACAGACAACAAACTACACATAATAAAACCACAACTTGGACGCTACATAACTGACTCACACAACAGATACACTGAAGTCGCCCTGGCTAGGCTGCGGATAGGCCACACACATGCGACGCACTCCCACCTGCTCACTGGTACTTCGGGACCCACGTGTAGCAGGTGTGGAAAGGGCCTATCCGTAGTCCACATACTAATCACATGCAAGGCACTTGACACACACGACACAAACATTTCCCTGAATTATACAGACAACACATTCCTTTGCACCCATCATACTTTTTAGCCGACGAACCAATGTTTTCTAGTCAACGTGTTTTTAAGTTTTTAGCTGAGGTAAACTTTCTGCAGCTCTTGTCATATCATGTGTAATCACCCTGGCCCTATACACCAGCCATCTCCATTGTCTTTTGTTTTGCATCACATTTACTTTTAGTTACATGTTTTAGTACTTACGGTGTGATGAACTCTAACTTCTTTTTGGCGCTCTTTGCCCTCGTTGGCCTTGCGCCATAAAAACCAACCATCATCATCATCATCATCATTATTCTTTTTGCTTTACCGAAAAAAATATTTTTATATGGTACAGCACTTGCAAGGTTTGGTGGTATATGGAGTTTTATTAGCATACCTTTAGACTAATGACCCCACATAGCAATAACAAGAACTGCAAACATCACAGAACAATGCATACAGGTTCCCTGGTGAAGCCCATCATTGAAATGTAATGTCATTGTTCATAAAACATTATTTTATCATGAGGCTATCTTGTACATGGTGCCTTACGTTATGTCCCTGCCGGTGGATGTGGGGTCATTTGTCACTGTTGCAAATGAAAAGCCAACAGCCGGGCCCATTAGTTTTGGCTAGTATTACGAGGTGCCTCACGGCAAGCATTCTACGTCCGAGGCTTTTTTAGAGTTGACTAGAACTGAAATCAGCAAAAGATTCTCTACAAAACATTCAGTCTATCCGCAGCTTTAGGGATTGGTAATTTCCATATTTGGGTTTCTTCTGCCTTTCTTAACAACATTTTTCTTTTGATAAGAGGGTGCATAACCAAAAGCAAAAAGCTTTTCTGTAAACCTTTGATAGCTATATAATTGTTACAAAATATTTTACTCTAAATATAGCAGCTTAAACTGAGAATATTTGCATTTAAAAACATTAAAATAAGTTTGCTAAATTTGATCATAACAGCTAAAAATTGATCATAAATTTTAGCTGTTTTTACGCAAAACTGTACATGGGATATGAAGTGCACCACAAGGAGGGCTTTAGATTAGCTTTAGCAAATTTGGGACATTTAAGGTGCACTGAAATCTCTACACATGCGCTTTTTCACTGTCTCCACCAGGAAAATGGCTGCCAATTTAGACAGCGATTCTAAATAGTAGTTGACGTGCATTTTAAAATAATCTCGAACATTATAGCCACAAAATTAATTTTTACAAGTTGTACACATCTCCCGTAACACCAGACATTGGACTACACTGTCAAGAGCTTTTACATCTACAATGACGTCTACAAAGCAAGCTTATACTGGTAGAATGTTTCATACCATAATTACTGTGTGTTCAGAGCTCACGTGTGAAGTATGGATACTGCTGCTTCAGCAAGAACCGAGGATGAGCACCCTTCCTGGTTCTGAAAAAAATAACAGAGGAAATGCCTTAAGCAGGATTCTGAAACAGGGTTGAAGAAACAAGAATGAACAAAACATTCTTTCAAAACATGTAAAGCAATGCAAACAATTATTTATTTCAACTTCATTTCTACAAAAGACCACCTCATGAAGACTGGTGATCGGGTATTGGCTCAAAAAAAGAGCAGAAAGCACTTATATAAATGCTACAGGGAGCCTTCGCAGCCAAAAATGGTTTGACACACCTAAACTAATCACTGTTCAACAAACTCATAAAAATGTTTGAATGCATAAAAAAACCAGTGGTTAACACAGGAAACAGTTAAAACAGAATGACGGCACAAGTTTGTCTCGTCGTTCTCTTCTATGTCCTGGGTTTTCCTATGGTTTTCCATCCATTCAAACATGTACCAGCTAGCCCAGACCAACGCCTTGGTATCATAAAAATATGGATAGTCAATCCTTACAGAAGGTTGAAAAAAAAGAAAGTATAAAGTAGGTGACAAAATGAAAACAACAGCAAAATGGTTGGCTTTTAATTTTAAATGATAATATAAAAAATAATGGCATGAATGAAAGTGAGCAGCACGCGAAGTACCATGTTTCTAGCCGACATTCCACTTTGAAGCAAAATGTCCGCTTTCAACACTACATAGGCTAAACATGCAATGAGGCATTCCTTTAGGCACACAAAATATACCATAATTGTTAAAAAAGCTACGAATTAGTTGAAAAAACCTGACCACAACAAATTGGAATTGGTGACTAGATACAGTTTCAGAAATACACAGCGACATCATATAAAATATATGGTTCCCATACAAGATTGATCATAACAAAAATTCAGGACTACAATTATCAGACTGGCATCAATGTGCAAAGCAGCTTAATGAAGGAAGACGGTCTTCACTAAAAACATGTTAATATTGAGAGCTCATGTGCTTCCCTGCAAGTTGGGTGTGGAAATCCACTGACATCTTAACTAACCCGCCTGAATCATCACTTTATAGACATTGAGGAATTTTACGAATTGGTTTATTGTAGCGAGCTGTCTAGTTTATTTCCCTATTTTTCTTGGCATTTCGTGTCTAATTCTAAATTTGGTGACTAGATAGCTTTTACTATGGTCATGCACTGGTGACAACGAATATTCAATTTCTTTAAAAAAAATTTCAGTTTTTTTTTATTGCTCACCAGCCAACGATCTGAAATATCAGAGGCGCTTAAACGTATGTTGGCATTTCCTTCCTGCACAGTAGTACAACTAATCATGACTTTTACCATAATTTGTTCACAAATCGTAATATTTGGAAAGTATTCAGCCGAATAAAAATGTCATTCCAGAAGCATGCACAATCAACAAGGCCTCAATGACTCTCACGACGTGGGTCCACTTGTTTCTGTCACAAATAACCTGAGTGCAGACACATTCCACCGAAGACGAAGGTAACATGCCCTCTGGTGATGAATATTTAAAAAGCCTTACGAGTAAATTAGCTGCTGAGCACGTGAAATTGTGGCATTAAAACAAAAGATCCCTCTGCGGCATCTTTCACTTGGAGGAGCGCTTGACCACAAACTTTGAGAAGCTGGAAAATGCTCCATGAGCCGCTCCAGCCAGCAGAAACGATGCAGGACACAAGTTGGTAGGCGGACCGTTGGCATCCTGCGATTGTGAAGATATTTCTGTTTAGTAGATGCTCTTCTTTTTGTACCACTGTTTATGTGTCAGGGCACCCCCGGAGAGGGCATGCACCAAACTCCTCCCAAAAGTGAAAGAAATAAACAAAGGAATTGGGAATTTGAAGTGCGCGCCAGGAGCGCACCAGTGAGCGAGCGCCGGTGCTGAAACACCGAATCATCATGGGCAAATATGGCAGCGCACTGGTCATCCAATCAGGGAACGCCGCGCAGGAGACCAGTGGCGTGGTGGCCATATTTGAACATGGGAAAGGCAAGAACCCAATGAGAGTGCGCCATGAGAGAGCCCGGAAGGGATAAAAGCGGGGCGCACAAAGAGAAGAGAGGGAGGCAAGAAACTGAGAGGCAAGAAACCGGGAGGCGGCAGGAGCACGTGAGCTTCAAGGAACGAGCCAGGGGGACGCGGCCAGGCCATCGACCATGACATCCGAGCCTGGACGGGAGCGGGTCGACTTCGCATCGGCACAGTTATCCTACGTACACTACGAACCTGCGTCTTCGTGGCCCCAGCGGCATCGGTCGGGCACCAGCGGCCAACGTCCATGCTCCGTCGACGTTCGTCTCGACGGCCCCGAAAGGCTACGTTCCTGCCGAGCCTACCTGGGACCTCCAGCGGCAGAGGCTACCAGGGAATAGCCACAGAGGAAATGTCAGGACGCGCGGAGTCCACGCCGTCCAAGGAGTGACCGGGCGCATCGAGCGCCGGCACCGAAACGAGACGAGGATTGCTCCCACCGAGTCGCGGCCACGAAAGGGTGCGACACGTCAGCGCCGACGACCGGGGTAGGCCAGTTGAGTAGGGAGGCAGTCGTAAAGGACACAACTAGGGAGTTGCGAAGGGAAAGTCATTAAATAGGACTTGATGTAATGAGCGGATATGAACAGTGTAGGACTGTATTGTAGATACTTTTTGGTTGTGCTTTGCATTGTATTTTGTGATATTTAGTTTGAGGTTTCGTTGTTTATTGGTGGTTTGCAGTTGATTCTTGACTGCCTTGTGTTAGGGTTTTTCGAGTGTGTATTAAATGTGTATTTTGTTAAACGTGTGAACGGCTTTCCTGCATCCATTTCTCTGAGCTGGTTAATACAACCTCACCATCCGTTCACGTGACAACACCCCCGCGGGATACGAGCAGAGAAAAAATTCAGCATGTGAGCTCACTGTTTAGCATTTATTCCGATTTTGAGCCGCCAGCAAGTTTAGTTTACAAGTGGCGAGCAGGTCAAGGGCACTTTTAGTATCGCTATTTGTTAGAACTAGTCGGATTCTGTAATACATGTAGCGCGCAACAGAATTCCCATTCGCCAATTTACGGAACGTAGTGCCATTCGTGGCCCGATGTGCGGGAAAGAAAGCGTTTCTCTAGCGGGCAGATGTCGGAATTTGGTCGCTACATTTCGTATTCCCGTTCTGCAAACAAATGGTTAACGTATCTTCGCCGTACGATAACTTAATTCCCTCGGGTACTGGTTACCCAGGAGATACTGTGGAACCAGTTAATCAGGCCCGCAACGACGCGAAGCTGCGCCAAACGACTACTCCGAAGCAGACGACAAATTCAATCGGACTGCGCCTCGCCGTCGCGCCCCGCAAACTGAGCAGCTCCGGAGCAGGGGGATCGCTGCGCCATTCGTAGCGCCATCTGCCTTGTGCTCCGCGAGTGAGGGACGTTAAGGCGTGGCCTCCGCGATCGGCTACCGGCGGCGCGCCGTTGCTCCGGCCGTCCCAATCGCCCGGAGAGAGCGTAAGTTGAAAAGGCGGTGTGGCCGCGTTTTTCGCCGCACCGCGGCGCGCGTAGCCTAAGGTCGCTTTTCCTGGCGCGGACGGGCGCAGAGGACGAAAACTCGGCCTTCGCAGCCTGTGTGCGACGTTTAATAATAAAGGTTACCGCACACCAATGCACGAGAAAGGTAGAAGTAGTTGCTGGTGCCATTAGGGTAGTTACTGGTGCCTTTGAATTTTCGACGTAGACTATGCCCGGGGTGATGCATAAGTGAATTCATTGCACAGCAGTATTCCTTTTTGTAGTCACGCATGGTTCCAAAACCACATGTTTTCCCGTATTATTTCTGAAAATCTCGTACATGTTGTTTGGAACGCACGGAACGCATATTCCGTGCGTTCAGAGCAAGAACCAAATTATGGGAATTCAACTCACCGAAATCCAACCATTAGTAAACACAAAAATACCCCCTATGTCGTTGCCTTTTTTTCCCCTTTAAACGTGCGGCCTTTGACAGATAAAGTAGGCGACATGGCAACACTACTCGAAACGTTTGGCGCAACTTTTACCGCGATACTATTAACAGAGACGTCGTATACTTCAGCATCTGAAGTGTATACTGTCCAAATGGCTATCGGTATTTCTTCCGCAATAGGCAGGGTAAACGTGCTGGTGCCGTTTATTGGCATGCATGCTTGCATATAGAAACGTACAGAGAGACTTCAAGTCTACCATAATTGGACGTGATCTAAGTTATGTAATAAAAATCTTTACCCGAGTTACGATTGGTATAGTTCTCCACTTGATGTGTTTATTCACTAATATCCCGAACAACTAGTTACAGCCAATGTTGTGCATACATATATTAGTGATCAGCTTAACTGCTCACCGAAAAAAATAATGCCCTTAATATGTCATGCCAACAAATTATGTGCAGAATATATTACCCCAGCAAATCTAGAAATTCGCGATCAGAAACAGTCTTTCGAAAAAATACACATGTAGAGTCGATAGCGATATGAAAGGCATCGCGGAATACCATGACTTTTTCACTCCCTGCAAATAATTTGGTAGCGAGATTGCAGTAGGTACTTGAAACCCCTAAGCATATTAAATAAAATGCAAAAAAAAGATTGATTCGTACCCGTGGAAGCCTAACAGATTATTTGACTATCGTAGTCGCCTGCCTATAGACACGAGAGCTTATCGGTATTACGCTGTTTTCGCGCACGTGCACACACACAAGCACGTACGCGCACGCACACACGCACACACCGCCACACACGCACGCTCACACACATGCAAGCACACACGCACGCACGCACACACACACCGCACACGCACACACACACACACACGCACACACACAACGGATACCCAGAGCGTTCGAAACAACTTAAAAGGCAAAAAAAGCATATGTCGCGCAGCGATATCGCGCGAAAATGCTGTAACGGCGAAAAAAGAATTCAGCACGCTGGCATTCACTCTGCCCCGAGATGACAGAGCCCTGGGCTATGGCATTCACCTTTCGAGCAAACGACCACTAAAGCTGCGTGCAAAGGCAATCGTAGGTGTTAAACAACGTACGTTCAACAACTTTGTACTTGTAGGATCGAGTCAAAATACATAGACCACATATTGAGAGTTTTCTATCACGAAGACGCGACAACGAAGGCTGATTTACAACTCAAAGCGCAGGCAGCGTCGGCCAGACGAGCCTCGCTTCAACCTTAGGCTAACGGCGCCGCCTCGCGGCTTGTGTCGGAGTTAGCAAAATTACACCGCTCCCCTTGCTTCCGTGCCGAATGGGACGGCCGGAGCAACGGCACAGCCGCTGGATGAAAGGCCCATCCAGCGCCCGTGGCAACGGCGCGCCCCCGGCAGCAAATCGCGGGGCCACGGTTAAGGGCCCGTCGGGAGAGCGAAGTCGGCGCTCCTGTTTATCTTTCTCCGTTTATTTGACCTTAACGAAAGAAGTTTAAATTTTGACTTACAATTAATTAGTATGACCCCGTAGAATCCCATGTAAAAAATGTTTACCAATACCGCGCCCCTGACAATGCAAACAATATTTCATGTCACTGACTTGATGAAGCGTGTGCCTTGACTATAAAATGCGGACAGTCTGTGTGACAAAAACACTAGTCGAACGAAACAATGTGTCCTCGGAAGATCCTAGTGCTCTGGAGTGTCACAGCTGGTGAGTGTATTCGTCAATTAAATAAAAAAACTTCGCGAAAAGTTGGGTTTACTTCCCTTCACTATCCACACGCAGGCGGTTAAAGTTATTTTGCACTATTATATATGCTCAACCCAGACCTCAATCCAATTTTGTGTTATTCACATTCAAATAACCTTTATACAGGTGTTCAAGCCAGGATTTACGGGTAAACAAGCGTTGATTATCTTAACAGATGTTGCCAAATTCACAGGGTATAGATTTCTTACCAGTTTTTTCTTGTAGCTAATACGTCAACACTATAGTTTAGGATGTATTTGTATGAATGAAACATGCATATGGTTTCTTCTGGCTGTCCAGGATTTACACACAACTTGGCGTTATTTTTGCTTACTTTATTTTTATTTCTTCTTTATTTTTATGTTTCGTACATTATAGTAATAGCAGTTCTTACTTTACCGTACTTATTACTTAGATATAGCGCATATGTAAGAAAATAATATAGCGCTGAAATTGCTGCGCGTTTTGAAAGTTCTCAAGTATTCTATTTGGCTCGTCTTCTACCGCAAAGTTTAAAGTACTTAGCACATACGGTGAACCTTTAATGCACGTAACCCACAATAACCGTAATTTGGCGGTGTTGTTTCCTTAGCCAATGTACCGGTTAGTGCCGGTGGCTATCCCTCAGGATTCCTCGCGAATATTTTGCTGAAAAGACCACTTGTGACTAGCCTTTACAATTTATTACGCTGTAGTTTACCAACACATAGGTAAACAAAAATTCTATTCGGAAGTTTTTACAACACTGCACATCTTCCTAATACGGTGTTCAGACTTGAATAATGCCTGCTAGCATGCGCACAATGCCCACTCCCGGCCGACAAAGAAGAGAAAAAACTCAGGCAACGAAATATTGTTGCAGCGTTTCTCTCATTCGTTGACATGGAGACTTCCGGTCAGCTGTTCTCTTCCAAGAAAAAACTACGACTCAACTTACATCCTTGCCATCTGGGGGATTTATACCACGGAATTCTAGCTCTCTCACCATTTCTCATTTTTTCACATTTATGGCATACAGCACCCTCACGTAGCATCCGTCGCGTTTCGAAATGAGAGACTGGTTACAGTTAGCTTTCTTGGTACGAAGACTCAACATGTATTTTGTTGTACGGTGACGGATTTATAGGACCACCCACTGGACATTACGGCAGTTTTTAAAGAAATCTGTCGGCTCTTCATCAGTGTGGCACGCCGCGTGTCCCGACTGTATGTAAATATCGCACAGATCTCCGCGAATTTTAGGGGCGAAGCTCCTTAGGGAGTGGGTCTGTCCATCCTCGACGTATGTATGTAGCCACCTCTAGTTTAGTTCTTGGATTGTTTACTAGATGGCGTGGCTACCTCTAGTTTAGTTCTTTGATGTTTACTAGATGGCGGTACTTGTATATGATGAAAGATGCGCTTGGATTGTTTACTAGATGGCGTGGCTACCTCTAGTTAGTTCTTGGATTGTTTACTAGATGGCGGGGAGCGTTGTAATAAAATCCGTTCGCTGTTGGCGCGCGCTCGGAGTCGCCCGATGGATAAGGCTGCAGATGTGCGAGCCCGCGAGGCAGAAGCGCTCCGTGAAGCTGCGCGACGCCGCCGCCAAGATCCTGCCGTACGAGAGCGGGAGGCCGAAGCGTGTCGTCTGGCTGCGCGACGACGCCGCCAAGATCCCAGCGTTCGAGAACGAGAGGCCCAAGCGTCACGGCAACGGCGCGAGGACCCTGCCGTACGCGAAGCGGCACGGCTGCGGCGCGAAGAGGATCTCCAAAACGTCAGAGAACGGGAAGCGGCGAGAAAGCGCGCGTATCGGCAGGCAGACCCCGATGCAGTGAGAGCTCGTGAGGCCTCTGCAAAACGCATCAGGCGAGCTCAGCCCCAAGGTGCCGACGCGCGGTTTAAGCGAGACTTTCTAGACGTTACGTTCGGACACAGATGTAGTGGGCGAACTTTCACTGAAGAGTCACGGTTTTACCGATGATTTCCCCTCAGGAGCTTCGCCCACTCATCATCATTCACCCCGTGGATATGCTGTGAATTTTTTTCTTCTTGGTTGCTATTTTGGTGGACCATTCCTCCCTCTCAGCTTCGTTTGTTTTTCAATTGGCTACATTATTCTTAACCGATTACATCCCATGTCTATATTATCTTGGCAGCCATCCGAGCTAATTATATGTTCTTTGAAGCTGCGGCTGACCTCCTCCTGTGCAGCAGGCCAGGCGCCCTTGTTAAGTATGAATGAACCGCCTCTGTTTTTCCTTTAGCAAAGTCGGCTGCCTTGAAGCAAGTTATCCTTGGAGTGTTCTCGACGACTTATATCCTTATGCTTAAATATTGCTAACGGCACCTGCTTTTAAGTCATTCTGATGTATTCTTGCAGAATCGACAGTGAAAGTCAGCAAACCTTTGGTTTGACTTCTTTTTCCTCTTGGAATGTGCTTTATATATTTTCCGTAAGAGTGTTGCCATGTGCGAGCAGGCTCTATCTAACGATGCTTTTTTCTGTTTCCATACCAATATCTCGGTCTTCCACTAGTTTAGATGTTTCTCGGGAAGAAGCGCAAAAAACACTGCGGCTAGTTATAGCGGTTAATGAAAACATTTTCCGAATTTCTTTGCAGTGGGCGAACTGTTGAAAAGTTCGTTTGATTATGAGCGACGGATGCAAATGTCTTTGTTAATTATACCCCCTTAAAAGCTCGGGTGGCTAGGCTGCTCGGTTGAGAATTCCGGACTACTGACGCTTCATTTCGGCGCCCATCCACACTCCATTTCAGTGCATTTCTTTATTTTCTCCAATTGCAGCTTAATTTCTGGCGCTATTATTTTCCATGTGGGGTTATTTTCCCATGGATAAAAGTTTCCCCATCCTCACAACGTGGACCTAAATGAATAATTAAATCTATAGTTTTCTCACACTGCCATGCTGCAACCCCCTCTGGAACGAGTGAAACTCGTACTTAGAGCAATTATTAGGGTTTTGTAGCGCTGACTTAACGCATCTAGTCATAACACCGGACCTGATTGCGCCTAGGGTGGCGAAATTTCACGGTTTTTAAAATCAACTCAGAAAGTGCAATCTGTGGCCTCTGCCAGTGTGCGGTGTTACTGTGCCTTGATGACATGTTACTCTCATTGATCTATGCTTCCTACAGTCGCATGTTTTTCTTGGCTGCCTTATCAATTGCCTTCCTAACGAACTAGTTTTTGTGATGTATTGCTTCATCCTTTCTCAATGCATTTTTTCTGCCTATAAGTCCTTGCTTTTTGACATCCATGCCTTCATTACGCCAGGAAAACCATTGAGAGGATTCGCTAAAAAGGGTTCCCTAGACTTTCCGGAAGCTTCCGCTCCTTTCTATTAGTATGTAACCACCTTCCCGTACATTTGCTGCGATTTCAGAGCGCTGTTGTCTCTGCTTGTTTTACTCGAAAACCCCAACCAAGCTAGGCTTCCTGCCCTTTGTCTTCCGGGCGGGTCCTTTATAGCCTCAGTATATTCATATAAAAAAGGGCCACTCTATTTTGCATCATTTTCTCTTGCTGCGGCCGAAGGCCCTTTACGTACTAACGGCCGTGCAGTTCCCAGTAATCACATACTGTGCTACTGTGCTGTCTTAAGCTAGCGGTGCTCCGTGTTCCCAAATTGTTTAACACACCACCGCCTTTCCAAAAACAGGCGCAGTCGGTTCTAGCACTACCTACTTCCTTCCTTTAATGCTTTCCTACCATGGTATTCAGATGTGAGAGAAGTATGAAAGGACACAGGGTTGAGCTCTCCTCTCTGAGGCACTTTTGCAGGGTATGTGGAACTGTTTCTGCGTGAATGTGCAGATACGGTTATATGTATGGGGAGACGGCGTTCCTACCGACATCTTGTACCGAATACTCATCAGGGTACCAGGCAACACCGCCTGCATGCGTATTAAACCTCGTGATGCCCGTTAATTGCACCCGGAGACGAACTTTCGCCACATACTAAGAGCGTCTAACAGGGTTTTACTTTGCACCCAAAACACAAGGCCAAAATCTGCATGCTTCCGTAGATTGCACACGGGCCGCATTCGATGACAACAATCATGCATTCATGCAGAGCACCCAAAACTTGTTTTAAAGCTCCTTGGTCTTCTGACCACAGGGGTACTCGCGATTGCTTCATATACCTGTGAGTTTGAATTTCGGCATTCCGAAGGTGATTCGTAATATTCTGAATAATAATGGTCGGTTAATGGAACCAGCGTGACACACGAGCGGTCTAGCAGTAGAGTATCGCCAGGGGGATCCGTAATGCTTTCATCCACGAAGCACGTAAGAAGATTTCGGTCTACTTCGAAAGTCGTGTCGTAGTGGAATAAGCGTAGCATAATGGTGAAGTGACTTGCCTTTCACCACGTGTTAAAGGGTTGAATTCCGTTCCCTGCCACTGACAGCATCTGTAATGCTCATTGGACCATATCCTCGAGTATGTGACACGTCCGAAAATCCCCAGCATACCTGCTGACACGCTGCGAATATGTATTATGGTAGAATCGTACAACCACCATGTCACACACGAAACGCGGGAGTAAAGCATTCACAGGGAAGCCATAAAGCTTTCCCACTTAACGCACGTGGGGTCACTTTTAAATCCTGTTTCGTCTTGCCGAGGTATCGAGGCAGCACAACTCTTTTGTTCGTGTTTTCTTTCTACAGAGTATTGCAGTACAGTGTGAAAAAAAAATCATAGGGAGATCTTGTGGTCTTGCCCCGTTTGTCGATACAGATCGATGCTTCTAATAGGTGCGGGCCGAGATTTGATAACATCAATGGCTCTTACATTTGGCATAAAGACAATTTTATATAAAATTAACGCTTGTGTATTCCCTGTTAAAATGTGCCTGTTTGAGAATGGTTTCTTTTATTCTTAAAGAATTGGCTCATTTTAAAAATCCTAGACTTTTCAACGTGTGTTTTTTGTCTGTCAGGTCTTGGTCATTTCATGGTACGCTTTTCACAGAACTTTGAAATAGAATCTCCCACTCATTCCTAATGGTATGCCGTTTCTGGAGGACGAGGACAAAATGGGAGTTCCTTACCAACTTTTGATGTTGGAGTACCTCCACGGAATACGGAGGTGTAATATGGCGGCTTGCAGCTCGGACGTAGGGGCAGGGCCTATGAAAAGTGGCAATAAAAAATGGTACGTTTGGAGTAGTGGTTTCGCCACGGGCCTGTCCCCGCACGTCTATGTGTGGGCTCCCTTTTCTGCAACGGTTGTTTTCTATAGTTCAACGCACCTGCAATAGTTCGGATATCCGCTACTCACAAAACTGGTTTTTTTTGCGAAGAATGAAGCACATAATGCTTTGAGTATTAAGTTGCCAAAGTATACATTATCTGGGCACGCACTCTGAGCTTGACTTCAGAATAAAATGCTGAAACTTGCAAAAGGTATTTTGAATTTCACACCAAAAGAAGAGAGGAAATGCTAGGCGCTTCGGTAATTAAATACATGACCATCCGAATTCGCATTGAGGAAGTGATTGTAGTCTGTCAAGGCATAATTCGAAAAATGTTTTCAGCGACAATCACCTTGATTTTTTTGCGTAGTCCTTAGAACAAAAGGTGTAGTACATAGAAATAGGACAATCTTCGCACAAAGACAAAAAATGTTATTCTCACTCTAGGAACGCGCTGCCCAAGTGCCTTTTTGTGATATTGTGTGAACCTAATGCTGTCTTCATTTGCTTGAGGGTGCTAGCTCTTCTTCCTTGCTACAGAAACATGTTGCCATTTTCTACCGGATAAGGTTCGTGGTTTGAGTTGACACTTCTGGTCAATTTGGGTGTACTTTGTAGTACTGCTGCAGAATGAAGTTGAAAAAATTATGGACCGCGGGGACTACGACGCCACATTTACGTGCAAAAGCCAAGGAATAGCGTCAGAAGGCCTGCATTCAACCACTTCCATACAGCCTGTGAAATATTTTGCGAAATAAATTGTTTTATTAGGCCAGAAGTGACACACGTTGAGGGATTCTTTCTTTGGGAGGCCTTTTATTTAAGCATGTCGTTTTCATTACAAAAAAATCAATTAATTGCCTTGGGGTTAATAACTGCAGCTGACTTCGGCTTTACTTGTAGCTTTCCTGGCGTCATTTGACCAAGCGCTGGGATGTGGTGATGAAGTGGAAAGGCCAAAGAAGGTATGAAATTACACTATTTACCACTATGCAATCTATCTTTCATGGAAAACTCAGGTACTTGTTGAAAAGCAAAAATTGCGTTTTACAACAATATAAAATGGACATGAAAATAACTATAGTTGAAATATAAACAAAATACAAAGTTGGGAGTAACAAGAAGTCCATTCTCGCAAGTTTTTTTTCTTTGTCTTTAAAAAAATACACGATAGAAGGCGGTTGCGCGTTTCCAGGCAAGCAAGAAAACACGTTCCTAATGCATCCCGCCTGTTATGATTCTGCCCTCCGCAACCCTGTTGCACGTTCTGCTAAATTTTAGGAGTGCAAGCCTGCCTCGGGCAGATCACTACATGCCGCAGAACGGCCGGCGCAAGGGCTCTCGCTGACGGTGATTCAAACTTCGCCGCTGCGTGCAGCGACTTGCCCGAAGGAGGCGGACGCCGCAAATGAGACCTGCTATTCCCATCTCTCAGACTCAGCGTGCGCCGCTACTACCGACCCCGCATGAACTCCGGAAAGAGCGTTGTGTGTGTGTGTGCGCGAAAACAGGGGAAATTTTGTTTGACCGTTCGGGCTTTCGACATAAATACGCGGCCCGAGCGCAGAAGATTATTCGTTTTGGAGCAACGAATCAATACTGTAGCTCTGCTCGAGCCCTGTACTGTAACCTCGCCCGTAAGAGCATTGTTCCTGTCTTGCTTCGACAAATCTATCGCCATGCAATAAACCACGTAAATTTTCCTTCGGCTTCTTGTCGTCGTCACCAAGGCAGCAACTTTCGCTGGCCGCTCTTCACCGCGCTACCTCACAGAATGGAGGCGGCAGAGCCCACTGCTGGGACGCCTTCCCGAATGTAACAGCTGGTTGCCAGCGGTGGGATCGCAACTTCGCAACAGCTGGTTGGTAGCGGTCGGGTGGCAACTCCGTAACAACTGAAGCCAGCGTAGCAAGATCCAACACCGTGCGGGAAAGAAAGCGTTTCTCTAGCGGGCAGATGTCGGAATTTGGTCGCTACATTTCGTATTCCCGTTCTGCAAACAAATGGTTAACGTATCTTCGCCGTACGATAACTTAATTCCCTCGGGTACTGGTTACCCAGGAGATACTGTGGAACCAGTTAATCAGGCCCGCAACGGACGCGAAGCTGCGCCAAACGAACTACTTCCGAAGCAGACGACAAATTCAATCGGACTGCGCCTCGCCGTCGCGCCCCGCAAACTGAGCAGCTCCGGAGCAGGGGGATCGCTG
This sequence comes from Haemaphysalis longicornis, assembly GCA_013339765.2. Lineage (NCBI taxonomy): Eukaryota > Metazoa > Arthropoda > Arachnida > Ixodida > Ixodidae > Haemaphysalis > Haemaphysalis longicornis. The sequence continues at coordinate 110,509,372 of CM023457.1, forward strand.
CGCCATTCGTAGCGCCATCTGCCTTGTGCTCCGCGAGTGAGGGACGTTAAGGCGTGGCCTCCGCGATCGGCTACCGGCGGCGCGCCGTTGCTCCGGCCGTCCCAATCGCCCGGAGAGAGCGTAAGTTGAAAAGGCGGTGTGGCCGCGTTTTTCGCCGCACCGCGGCGCGCGTAGCCTAAGGTCGCTTTTCCTGGCGCGGACGGGCGCAGAGGACGAAAACTCGGCCTTCGCAGCCTGTGTGCGGCGTTTAATAATAAAAGGTTACCGCACACCAATGCACGAGAAAGGTAGAAGTAGTTGCTGGTGCCATTAGGGTAGTTACTGGTGCCTTTGAATTTTCGACGTAGACTATGCCCGGGGTGATGCATAAGTGATTTCATTGCACAGCAGTATTCCTTTTTGTAGTCACGCATGGTTCCAAAACCGAACACGTTTTCCGGTTTTATTTCTGAAAATCTCGTACATGTTGTTTGGAACGCACGGAACGCATATACCGTGCGTTCAGAGTAAGAACCAAATATGGGAATTCAACTCACCGAAATCCAACCATTAGTAAACATGAAAATACCCCCTATGTCGTTGCCTTTTTTTCCCCTTTAAACGTGCGGCCTTTGACAGATAAAGTAGGCGACATGGCAACACTACTCGAAACGTTTGGCGCAACTTTTACCGCGATACTATTAACAGAGACGTCGTATACTTCAGCAACTGAAGTGTATACTGTCCAAATGGCTATCGGTATTTCTTCCGCAATAGGCAGGGTAAACGTGCTGGTGCCGTTTATTGGCATGCATGCTTGCATATAGAAACGTACAGAGAGACTTCAAGTCTACCATAATTGGACGTGATCTAAGTTATGTAATAAAAATCTTTACCCGAGTTACGATTGGTATAGTTCTCCACTTGATGTGTTTATTCACTAATATCCCGAACAACTTAGTTACAGCCAATGTTGTGCATACATATATTAGTGATCAGCTTAACTGCTCACCGAAAAAAATAATGCCCTTAACATGTCATGCCAACAAATTATGTGCAGAATATATTACCCCAGCAAATCTAGAAATTCACAGTCTTTCGAAAAAATACACATGTAGAGTCGATAGCGATATGAAAGGCATCGCGGAATACCATGACTTTTTCACTCACGGCAAATAATTTGGTAGCGAGATTGCAGTAGGTACTTGAAACCCCTAAGCATATTAAATAAAATGCAAAAAAAAGATTGATTCGTACCCGTGGAAGCCTAACAGATTATTTGACTATCGTAGTCGCCTGCCTATAGACACGAGAGCTTATCGGTATTACGCTGTTTTCGTGCACGTGCACACAGACACACGTACGCGCACGCACACACGCACACACACGCACACACGCACGCTCACACACATGCAAGCACACACGCACGCACGCACACACACACGCACACGCACACACACACACACACGCACACACACAACGGATACCCAGAGCGTTCGAAACAACTTAAAAGGCAAAAAAAGCATATTGTCGCGCAGCGATATCGCGCGAAAATGCTGTAACGGCGAAAAAAGAATTCAGCACGCTGGCATTCACTCTGCGCCCGAGATGACAGAGCCCTGGGCTATGGCATTCACCTTTCGAGCAAACGACCACTAAAGTTGCGTGCAAAGGCAATCGTGGGTGTTAAACAACGTACGTTCAACAACTTTGTACTTGTAGGATCGAGTCAAAATACATAGACCACATATTGAGAGTTTTCTAGCACGAAGACGCGACAACGAATGCTGATTTACAACTCAAGGCGCAGGCAGCGTCGGCCAGACGAGCCTCGCTTCAAGCTTAGGCTAACGGCACCGCCTCGCGGCTTGTGTCGGAGTTAGCAAAATTACACCGCTCCCCTTGCTTCCGTGCCGAATGGGACGGCCGGAGCAACGGCACAGCCGCTGGATGAAAGGCCCATCCAGCGCCCGTGGCAACGGCGCGCCCCCGGCAGCAAATCGCGGAGGCCACGGTTAAGGGCCCGTCGGAGAGAGCGAAGTCGGCGCTCCTGTTTATCTTTCTCCGTTTATTTGACCTTAACGAAAGAAGTTTAAATTTTGACTTACAATTAATTAGTATGACCCCGTAGAATCCCATGTAAAAAATGTTTACCAATACCGCGCCCCTGACAATGCAAACAATATTTCATGTCACTGACTTGATGAAGCGTGTGCCTTGACTATAAAATGCGGACAGTCTGTGTGACAAAAACACTAGTCGAACGAAACAATGTGTCCTCGGAAGATCCTAGTGCTCTGGAGTGTCACAGCTGGTGAGTGTATTCGTCAATTAAATAAAAAAACTTCGCGAAAAGTTGGGTTTACTTCCCTTCACTATCCACACGCAGGCGGTTAAAGTTATTTTGCACTATTATATATGCTCAACCCAGACCTCAATCCAATTTTGTGTTATTCACATTCAAATAACCTTTATACAGGTGTTCAAGCCAGGATTTACGGGTAAACAAGCGTTGATTATCTTAACAGATGTTGCCAAATTCACAGGGTATAGATTTCTTACCAGTTTTTTCTTGTAGCTAATACGTCAACACTATAGTTTAGGATGTATTTGTATGAATGAAACATGCATATGGTTTCTTCTGGCTGTCCAGGATTTACACACAACTTGGCGTTATTTTTGCTTACTTTATTTTTATTTCTTCTTTATTTTTATGTTTCGTACATTATAGTAATAGCAGTTCTTACTTTACCGTACTTATTACTTAGATATAGCGCATATGTAAGAAAATAATATAGCGCTGAAATTGCTGCGCGTTTTGAAAGTTCTCAAGTATTCTATTTGGCTCGTCTTCTACCGCAAAGTTTAAAGTACTTAGCACATACGGTGAACCTTTAATGCACGTAACCCACAATAACCGTAATTTGGCGGTGTTGTTTCCTTAGCCAATGTACCGGTTAGTGCCGGTGGCTATCCCTCAGGATTCCTCGCGAATATTTTGCTGAAAAGACCACTTGTGACTAGCCTTTACAATTTATTACGCTGTAGTTTACCAACACATAGGTAAACAAAAATTCTATTCGGAAGTTTTTACAACACTGCACATCTTCCTAATACGGTGTTCAGACTTGAATAATGCCTGCTAGCATGCGCACAATGCCCACTCCCGGCCGACAAAGAAGAGAAAAAACTCAGGCAACGAAATATTGTTGCAGCGTTTCTCTCATTCGTTGACATGGAGACTTCCGGTCAGCTGTTCTCTTCCAAGAAAAAACTACGACTCAACTTACATCCTTGCCATCTGGGGGATTTATACCACGGAATTCTAGCTCTCTCACCATTTCTCATTTTTTCACATTTATGGCATACAGCACCCTCACGTAGCATCCGTCGCGTTTCGAAATGAGAGACTGGTTACAGTTAGCTTTCTTGGTACGAAGACTCAACATGTATTTTGTTGTACGGTGACGGATTTATAGGACCACCCACTGGACATTACGGCAGTTTTTAAAGAAATCTGTCGGCTCTTCATCAGTGTGGCACGCCGCGTGTCCCGACTGTATGTAAATATCGCACAGATCTCCGCGAATTTTAGGGGCGAAGCTCCTTAGGGCATGGGTCTGTCCATCCTCGACGTATGTATGTAGCCACCTCTAGTTTAGTTCTTGGATTGTTTACTAGATGGCGGGGCTACCTCTAGTTTAGTTCTTTGATTGTTTACTAGATGGCGGTACTTGTATATGATGAAAAGATGCGCTTGGATTGTTTACTAGATGGCGTGGCTACCTCTAGTTTAGTTCTTGGATTGTTTACTAGATGGCGGGGAGCGTTGTAATAAAATCCGTTCGCTGTTGGCGCGCGCTCGGAGTCGCCCGATGGATAAGGCTGCAGATGTGCGAGCCCGCGAGGCAGAAGCGCTCCGTGAAGCTGCGCGACGCCGCCGCCAAGATCCTGCCGTACGAGAGCGGGAGGCCGAAGCGTGTCGTCTGGCTGCGCGACGACGCCGCCAAGATCCCAGCGTTCGAGAACGAGAGGCCCAAGCGTCACGGCAACGGCGCGAGGACCCTGCCGTACGCGAAGCGGCACGGCTGCGGCGCGAAGAGGATCTCCAAAACGTCAGAGAACGGGAAGCGGCGAGAAAGCGCGCGTATCGGCAGGCAGACCCCGATGCAGTGAGAGCTCGTGAGGCCTCTGCAAAACGCATCAGGCGAGCTCAGCCCCAAGGTGCCGACGCGCGGTTTAAGCGAGACTTTCTAGACGTTACGTTCGGACACAGATGTAGTGGGCGAACTTTCACTGAAGAGTCACGGTTTTACCGATGATTTCCCCTCAGGAGCTTCGCCCACTCATCATCATTCACCCCGTGGATATGCTGTGAATTTTTTTTCTTCTTGGTTGCTATTTTGGTGGACCATTCCTCCCTCTCAGCTTCGTTTGTTTTTCAATTGGCTACATTATTCTTAACCGATTACATCCCATGTCTATATTATCTTGGCAGCCATCCGAGCTAATTATATGTTCTTTGAAGCTGCGGCTGACCTCCTCCTGTGCAGCAGGCCAGGCGCCCTTGTTAAGTATGAATGAACCGCCTCTGTTTTTCCTTTAGCAAAGTCGGCTGCCTTGAAGCAAGTTATCCTTGGAGTGTTCTCGACGACTTATATCCTTATGCTTAAATATTGCTAACGGCACCTGCTTTTAAGTCATTCTGATGTATTCTTGCAGAATCGACAGTGAAAGTCAGCAAACCTTTGGTTTGACTTCTTTTTCCTCTTGGAATGTGCTTTATATATTTTCCGTAAGAGTGTTGCCATGTGCGAGCAGGCTCTATCTAACGATGCTTTTTTCTGTTTCCATACCAATATCTCGGTCTTCCACTAGTTTAGATGTTTCTCGGGAAGAAGCGCAAAAAACACTGCGGCTAGTTATAGCGGTTAATGAAAACATTTTCCGAATTTCTTTGCAGTGGGCGAACTGTTGAAAAGTTCGTTTGATTATGAGCGACGGATGCAAATGTCTTTGTTAATTATACCCCCTTAAAAGCTCGGGTGGCTAGGCTGCTCGGTTGAGAATTCCGGACTACTGACGCTTCATTTCGGCGCCCATCCACACTCCATTTCAGTGCATTTCTTTATTTTCTCCAATTGCAGCTTAATTTCTGGCGCTATTATTTTCCATGTGGGGTTATTTTCCCATGGATAAAAGTTTCCCCATCCTCACAACGTGGACCTAAATGAATAATTAAATCTATAGTTTTCTCACACTGCCATGCTGCAACCCCCTCTGGAACGAGTGAAACTCGTACTTAGAGCAATTATTAGGGTTTTGTAGCGCTGACTTAACGCATCTAGTCATAACACCGGACCTGATTGCGCCTAGGGTGGCGAAATTTCACGGTTTTTAAAATCAACTCAGAAAGTGCAATCTGTGGCCTCTGCCAGTGTGCGGTGTTACTGTGCCTTGATGACATGTTACTCTCATTGATCTATGCTTCCTACAGTCGCATGTTTTTCTTGGCTGCCTTATCAATTGCCTTCCTAACGAACTAGTTTTTGTGATGTATTGCTTCATCCTTTCTCAATGCATTTTTTCTGCCTATAAGTCCTTGCTTTTTGACATCCATGCCTTCATTACGCCAGGAAAACCATTGAGAGGATTCGCTAAAAAGGGTTCCCTAGACTTTCCGGAAGCTTCCGCTCCTTTCTATTAGTATGTAACCACCTTCCCGTACATTTGCTGCGATTTCAGAGCGCTGTTGTCTCTGCTTGTTTTACTCGAAAACCCCAACCAAGCTAGGCTTCCTGCCCTTTGTCTTCCGGGCGGGTCCTTTATAGCCTCAGTATATTCATATAAAAAAGGGCCACTCTATTTTGCATCATTTTCTCTTGCTGCGGCCGAAGGCCCTTTACGTACTAACGGCCGTGCAGTTCCCAGTAATCACATACTGTGCTACTGTGCTGTCTTAAGCTAGCGGTGCTCCGTGTTCCCAAATTGTTTAACACACCACCGCCTTTCCAAAAACAGGCGCAGTCGGTTCTAGCACTACCTACTTCCTTCCTTTAATGCTTTCCTACCATGGTATTCAGATGTGAGAGAAGTATGAAAGGACACAGGGTTGAGCTCTCCTCTCTGAGGCACTTTTGCAGGGTATGTGGAACTGTTTCTGCGTGAATGTGCAGATACGGTTATATGTATGGGGAGACGGCGTTCCTACCGACATCTTGTACCGAATACTCATCAGGGTACCAGGCAACACCGCCTGCATGCGTATTAAACCTCGTGATGCCCGTTAATTGCACCCGGAGACGAACTTTCGCCACATACTAAGAGCGTCTAACAGGGTTTTACTTTGCACCCAAAACACAAGGCCAAAATCTGCATGCTTCCGTAGATTGCACACGGGCCGCATTCGATGACAACAATCATGCATTCATGCAGAGCACCCAAAACTTGTTTTAAAGCTCCTTGGTCTTCTGACCACAGGGGTACTCGCGATTGCTTCATATACCTGTGAGTTTGAATTTCGGCATTCCGAAGGTGATTCGTAATATTCTGAATAATAATGGTCGGTTAATGGAACCAGCGTGACACACGAGCGGTCTAGCAGTAGAGTATCGCCAGGGGGATCCGTAATGCTTTCATCCACGAAGCACGTAAGAAGATTTCGGTCTACTTCGAAAGTCGTGTCGTAGTGGAATAAGCGTAGCATAATGGTGAAGTGACTTGCCTTTCACCACGTGTTAAAGGGTTGAATTCCGTTCCCTGCCACTGACAGCATCTGTAATGCTCATTGGACCATATCCTCGAGTATGTGACACGTCCGAAAATCCCCAGCATACCTGCTGACACGCTGCGAATATGTATTATGGTAGAATCGTACAACCACCATGTCACACACGAAACGCGGGAGTAAAGCATTCACAGGGAAGCCATAAAGCTTTCCCACTTAACGCACGTGGGGTCACTTTTAAATCCTGTTTCGTCTTGCCGAGGTATCGAGGCAGCACAACTCTTTTGTTCGTGTTTTCTTTCTACAGAGTATTGCAGTACAGTGTGAAAAAAAAATCATAGGGAGATCTTGTGGTCTTGCCCCGTTTGTCGATACAGATCGATGCTTCTAATAGGTGCGGGCCGAGATTTGATAACATCAATGGCTCTTACATTTGGCATAAAGACAATTTTATATAAAATTAACGCTTGTGTATTCCCTGTTAAAATGTGCCTGTTTGAGAATGGTTTCTTTTATTCTTAAAGAATTGGCTCATTTTAAAAATCCTAGACTTTTCAACGTGTGTTTTTTGTCTGTCAGGTCTTGGTCATTTCATGGTACGCTTTTCACAGAACTTTGAAATAGAATCTCCCACTCATTCCTAATGGTATGCCGTTTCTGGAGGACGAGGACAAAATGGGAGTTCCTTACCAACTTTTGATGTTGGAGTACCTCCACGGAATACGGAGGTGTAATATGGCGGCTTGCAGCTCGGACGTAGGGGCAGGGCCTATGAAAAGTGGCAATAAAAAATGGTACGTTTGGAGTAGTGGTTTCGCCACGGGCCTGTCCCCGCACGTCTATGTGTGGGCTCCCTTTTCTGCAACGGTTGTTTTCTATAGTTCAACGCACCTGCAATAGTTCGGATATCCGCTACTCACAAAACTGGTTTTTTTTGCGAAGAATGAAGCACATAATGCTTTGAGTATTAAGTTGCCAAAGTATACATTATCTGGGCACGCACTCTGAGCTTGACTTCAGAATAAAATGCTGAAACTTGCAAAAGGTATTTTGAATTTCACACCAAAAGAAGAGAGGAAATGCTAGGCGCTTCGGTAATTAAATACATGACCATCCGAATTCGCATTGAGGAAGTGATTGTAGTCTGTCAAGGCATAATTCGAAAAATGTTTTCAGCGACAATCACCTTGATTTTTTTGCGTAGTCCTTAGAACAAAAGGTGTAGTACATAGAAATAGGACAATCTTCGCACAAAGACAAAAAATGTTATTCTCACTCTAGGAACGCGCTGCCCAAGTGCCTTTTTGTGATATTGTGTGAACCTAATGCTGTCTTCATTTGCTTGAGGGTGCTAGCTCTTCTTCCTTGCTACAGAAACATGTTGCCATTTTCTACCGGATAAGGTTCGTGGTTTGAGTTGACACTTCTGGTCAATTTGGGTGTACTTTGTAGTACTGCTGCAGAATGAAGTTGAAAAAATTATGGACCGCGGGGACTACGACGCCACATTTACGTGCAAAAGCCAAGGAATAGCGTCAGAAGGCCTGCATTCAACCACTTCCATACAGCCTGTGAAATATTTTGCGAAATAAATTGTTTTATTAGGCCAGAAGTGACACACGTTGAGGGATTCTTTCTTTGGGAGGCCTTTTATTTAAGCATGTCGTTTTCATTACAAAAAAATCAATTAATTGCCTTGGGGTTAATAACTGCAGCTGACTTCGGCTTTACTTGTAGCTTTCCTGGCGTCATTTGACCAAGCGCTGGGATGTGGTGATGAAGTGGAAAGGCCAAAGAAGGTATGAAATTACACTATTTACCACTATGCAATCTATCTTTCATGGAAAACTCAGGTACTTGTTGAAAAGCAAAAATTGCGTTTTACAACAATATAAAATGGACATGAAAATAACTATAGTTGAAATATAAACAAAATACAAAGTTGGGAGTAACAAGAAGTCCATTCTCGCAAGTTTTTTTTCTTTGTCTTTAAAAAAATACACGATAGAAGGCGGTTGCGCGTTTCCAGGCAAGCAAGAAAACACGTTCCTAATGCATCCCGCCTGTTATGATTCTGCCCTCCGCAACCCTGTTGCACGTTCTGCTAAATTTTAGGAGTGCAAGCCTGCCTCGGGCAGATCACTACATGCCGCAGAACGGCCGGCGCAAGGGCTCTCGCTGACGGTGATTCAAACTTCGCCGCTGCGTGCAGCGACTTGCCCGAAGGAGGCGGACGCCGCAAATGAGACCTGCTATTCCCATCTCTCAGACTCAGCGTGCGCCGCTACTACCGACCCCGCATGAACTCCGGAAAGAGCGTTGTGTGTGTGTGTGCGCGAAAACAGGGGAAATTTTGTTTGACCGTTCGGGCTTTCGACATAAATACGCGGCCCGAGCGCAGAAGATTATTCGTTTTGGAGCAACGAATCAATACTGTAGCTCTGCTCGAGCCCTGTACTGTAACCTCGCCCGTAAGAGCATTGTTCCTGTCTTGCTTCGACAAATCTATCGCCATGCAATAAACCACGTAAATTTTCCTTCGGCTTCTTGTCGTCGTCACCAAGGCAGCAACTTTCGCTGGCCGCTCTTCACCGCGCTACCTCACAGAATGGAGGCGGCAGAGCCCACTGCTGGGACGCCTTCCCGAATGTAACAGCTGGTTGCCAGCGGTGGGATCGCAACTTCGCAACAGCTGGTTGGTAGCGGTCGGGTGGCAACTCCGTAACAACTGAAGCCAGCGTAGCAAGATCCAACACCGCGAAAGTGAAGGCGGCTTCGGACTTCACAGAATTTACGGTGGTTAATTGTGAGTGCGCGACCTTTCTTCAGTGAGTTCTACCCCCTTCTGAGGACAGCTGTTAGGGCGTGTGTTTTTGTCGCCTGGGTTATTCGCGCAAAACAATTTTGGCGCAGTGGGAAAGCAGCATTGTAGACCGGTCATGATTTTGAACGCGTTGAAAAAACCACAGTGTTTGGAGCTTGCCGCGGAGAGAGTTTCGCTTGGCTTTTTCGGACGCACTGAGAAAGCCAGAGCTGATACAGGATGTACTCGCTGTTGGGGCTGACGATGACGAGTTATCTGAATACATTGAGCTGATCAATGATAAGGAGGCCGCTAAACTTGAGGGCTGAGCGCCAGCGAGAAAAGCTTTACCTTGAAGAAAGAAAGCGGGAACCGAAACACGAGGAAAGGATGCGAGTGTACACCTAAACGATCTAGCGACTCCAACGGGAATGAAAGAAGCTCGAGCGAGAGAGACTCCAACGGGAGAAAAAGAAACTAGAACATGAGATTCAACTCGAGTGGGAACAAGTGAAGGCTCAGTTCGAATCGTCGCTCGAAATGGGCCTCGTTGTCGAGGGAAGCACCGTGCCAGTGCTGTCAGGAGCTGATGCTCGAGAGTCGGAATAGTAGGCGGCCGTTGCAGCCCAGCAGCGCGACAAGGTGGTTAGGAGAGACAACCAAGAAACATTAGCTCATGATGTCGATAGAGGCAGTACTCGTCCAACGAGTGCATTAGTGTGTCGGCGTTGGTTTCGGGGATCTTGGCAGAGCGTTAAGATGGTTCAAATTCGCCGGAGGCCTTGGGAACGGCCACCGACTTGGACGCGCACATTTCGGAAGATAGCGTCGTTTCGCAGGATTGCGTAACCGATGACGTTACCGAGAGCCCTGCAAGTCCGCTGAAACGGAGGGCGCTTCTTAGGATGGAAGTTGACGAAAGAGCGACATTGTGGCAAAATGTGCAGTCAAGGAACCGAATGGTTCCCGTGGTTAAGTTGGGAGTAATGACGGTCTCGCCGCTGAGGAAGCCAATTCAACCCTGCCACCATCTCAAGTAACCGCCCTCGAGAAACAGTCAGCGGAGCTCGCTGAGATTCCAGTGACGCGGGCGGATGAGCAGCATTTCGAGACGGGGCCGCTTGGATGTAGTGTAGTACTGACAGTCGGAAAGGAGAACGACAACACCGTTCGCTGTTCGCTTATTAAGGGTGTTGCTAAAAAGTTGAGGGATGACGAGATAGGGGCTGTCGGAAGTAACCAGGTGTCTAAAGAGCACGTTATGCCCTTTTCACTCCCAGCTGATGCTCCCGACGACAGGCCAATATCGACTGAGCTAATAGTTTAGATTCCGATGTCGCGTGTGGCTGAGCCGAAGTCCGGAACCGACCAGCAGGAGCAGGAGCGGGCACACCGCAGGGCAAAGCCCTGAGCTCGCATCGCGCCAGGGCAACGCCGCCTCCAAGGAGTGCGCGCCTCTAGTTCGAACGCTGGTAAATCTCGCCCACTCCTCCATCCGCTCGACCTTGGTCAAAGGATGACCGGTGTCCTAATATGCGGCCGTGGCAGTTTCCAGAGAACGGGCACACCCAAGGTGCGACTCAAAAAGGGGAAAGCTCAGAGCAATGACGAGAGCTATAATCGCTGCTCTCGGCTCGAGAAGTGGCCTGTAGACGCGTGGGTTTCTCTTTCGCATTGTTCTTTTCTGAAGCATGTTTCGCCGTTCACGAATACGTTTCTTTTTGTGTGGAACATTTACAATTAAGATAAATGTCACTTTTCAAGTTCTTGCGCTTGGATAAAATACTGCTGGGCAAAAATACAACTACTGTAGATAGTTAATCGCGTATTTTTGTCACAACTAAACGCCTTGTAGACCTTTAGTGTGGAATTGGCTTCGCACTTTCCGACGATGCGGTTGTGTCTTCTTGCGATGTTCTATTGCTTGCCTGACCAAGCCAGGGATGTTCCTGGGAAGCCACTGTTCATCCATTGACCGGCCCGATGCAGCTCCAGCACGGTGTCGTACAGCCCAGGCCTGCAGTTGAGCGGCTGTCGAACACTTGTCTTCGGCAGCATCCCTCCAAAGAAGGGTAGAAGACCCTTATTCATCAGGATCTCGGACCCTTGCGGGGAAGCTATTACGATTCTGCGCGCCACAACCATGCTCGCGAGTTCTGCAAAGTTTTACCAGTGCAAGCCTGCCGCGGTAAAAGCACAACATGTCGCCCAACGGCCGGCGCAAGGGCACCTCGTTGTCGGGGATTCAACCTGCGCCGCTGCGCGCAGCGACTTGCCCGAAGGACGCGGATACCGCCGCCGACAAGTCCTCTCCACCCTTTCTTTGACTCGGGGTGCGCCGCTGCTGCGGACCCCTTAAGAACTCCGGAAAGAGCATTGTGTGTGTCTGTATACTGCGTTCACGCCGTGCGTGAAAGCAGGGGAAACGTTGTTTGACCGTTAGCACTTTGGGGATAAATACGAAGCCCCGAGCGCAGATTATTCGTTTTGGAGCAACGAATCAATGCTGCTACTCTGCTCGAGTCCTGTACTAAAACCTCGCCCGTAGGGGCGTAGTTCCTGTCTTGCTTCGGCTCAACTCTCGCCATGCAATAAACCGGTTACTTTTTGTTCCGCTTCTTGTAGTCACCACCAAGGCAGCAAGTTTTGCTGGCTGCTCTTCACCACGCTGCCTCTCATGACGGAGGGGACAGAGCCCCGGACTGTAACGCTTTCCCTAAAGTTAATTCGTACGAATTGCTGCGTTTATGTGTACACTGTGATCTTAGACCTAAGCTTTGTATAATACATAGGAAATGTAGTAATGACGTTGCTTTGGGCTATTTCTCTATTGCTATTGCGCTATTATGTTTAAATTTGTGAACAGGTGTGTTATTATGTACGCTCTAAATAGGGTGGCTGAGGCCTCTGTCAGGCCACGTTCGCCTGTCAGGCCAGTCTCAGCCTCCCCTTGGTTTTGCCAAGGAATAAAAATTAAATACTCAAATACTTAACACGCTTAATAATTTAAATGGTGAAGATAATTGCGTGACACAGGAAATAATTGTACGACAACTAAGCACTCCGTACGTTTTAATGCATTCCCAACCAGTACTATTGGAATGCCCAATGAATGTGCGAGTAATGTGCGCGCCGCCATTTTGTGCAAAATATGGCGTCGTTACGTATTTCATTTGCCTTGTGCGCGATACTGCTTACACTTAATTTCCCAGGCACTGCCGTACAATCGCAGTGAACAGCCGCTGTTGAGCAAGACGCATCGTCGTTGGTCGGTTGGTTGGTTGATACCCTTAAATTATGGCGCATACCCACGCGGGGGATGGACCAAGAAGCTGCCTGCAGGGGATAGGCTGTGACCCGGTTGATTTTAGAGAAAAAAGAACAAAGCAAGCGAAAACGAGATAACAAAAAGAAACCTTGGAATATAACAGAATAGGCAGGAACAATCATGAATGAAGAAATAGCGGTCTAGCAGGGCAGCCGGCCTGTCACCATAACAAAGCACTGAAAGCATAGCACATCATCTCTGCGACAAACTCCTAAGACCAAAACACCCAGAGAAAGAAGAACGGTGGTAGATAACGGGAGATTATACCGATTAAAAGTGTATGCAAGGGGGCGTGGGTCGCATGGAGGAAAAGGTGCGGCAATTTAAAAAAAAGTGTTCTACAGTTTTTGGAGTCTTGCAGAAGGGACATTCAGGAGATAAATCCTGACCAGATTTGTGTAAATAAAAATTTAAATAACGAGTTCTGCATTGAACGTTTGTGCTTGTGACCTCGCAGTTATGAGATTCGCAGAATTTAGGCTACCATAAGTGGGACAGGTAAATATAATCGGAGCATCAACAAGAGACATTTCCATTAATTTGTAAAGTTTGAAGGCGCCCGAACCTCGCTCACAACAGAAAACTGTCAAATGGACAATTCACGACCGCAGGACCACCGAGATCGAAATTGTCTAATTGGTCTGGCAGTTCATTGAAGGTCATCTCTGCGTGGCCGGGGACCCACACTAACCGTATTTCGAGAAGCTGGTGGCGATCGAATGAACGTAATGATCGAAGAATGGAAGAACTTTTTGCAGTTGCTAAAGCGGTGCACACACAGAGTGCAGCTGAACGAATAACGGCGCTCGCAAACCTTAGCTGCAGTTTAGTGAGGGCCACAATTATCGCCAACAATTCCGCCTGAAAAAGAGGGTGTAATTTGGCAGCCTTTTTGAAAAGGACCAACAGAGAGACTGAGAATATATTCCTACCCCAGACCTCTCATTACTTTGCGAGGCATCTCTGTCAATGACAACATGAGTATGTAGAGTAGACAAATGACAATCTAAACTGTTGAGTAATCGGGCCGGCAGTAATTTCGCATGTAGACGAAAGATGTTGTTGAGGCTTACTTCGACAGGAGACAAGCTATAAGGATAATGGCGGAGTACGAAAAGATATGCATGAAGAGGCTGCAGCCATGCCTGTACGCAATCCTATTGAGGACGCTTAAACCGGGGCAACGCGATTCCCCAAGAATGGTCAGGCTTCACGAGGAAAATATGTTGAGCCTCGTACAATGGAGATTCAAACAGTTTTAGAAATGTTAATACAGTCAGCCATTTAAACAGATTCAAACGGGAAGGCAATCGTGCTTGAAGGTACAATACAGAGTTAGCTACATACTTCGGCAAGCCTAAACATAAACGTGAAGCCAATCTCTCAATCAGAAGTAGGGCATGGAGTTTGCACGTCGCGCAGCAAGAAAATAAAACAGAACCAAATTCCAACACAATAAAAATAAATTATTAGCAGGGCTTCTGTACGCATATCGAATTTATGATTACATAGCCTACGAAGCTCCGCAGCACTCCAGCAGCTTTTTCACCTTTGTCAGCAATATCCAAATATGCGGACGCCACGTGAGGTGGTCGCCAGAAATTATACGAGGTATTTAATTTCCGCGACCTGAGGGAGGGATTTCAACCGGTATGTTAGACATAGTGAAGTAGGGGTACTGCACGGAAATACTAGAACGGCACATTTCCTCAGATTTAGTGAAAAGTGCAACGTGCTGAGCCAATTATCCAGGACAACCACATAGTTCTGCAGCCACTGATACAACTCGTGGATGTCCCTATCCGATAGAAAAAACAACATCATCAACGTAAACATATGTAGATATACCTTTCTGCATTGAAATAGATCTGAGGAGTATGTTAAAAATAATAGGAGAAAGAACAGATCCCTCAGGAACTCCACTAAATTGATGATACTGGGAGGTCTACAAACCACTCTTGGAACAAAATAATTTTCTTCCCATGAAAACCTCACCATTCCAGGAGCGAATGTACCCCCGGAGTCTCCCTAAATTCGAGGCGTGACATCAACGGGCTGTACTCCATGCTATCGTAAACCTTTCGTATATTGAAGCCACGGAGCAAGAATACGATAGGACGCGAAGCTAGGCTTCCTAGCGTGGTCAGTTAATGTAGCAAGCGCTCGTCATAGATTACGCTAGTGGCATCTGCTGCGGGTGAAGGAACTGCTCGGCCCCGCGATCGGCATTGCACTGTGCACCCACGGACTGAATTGCGGCCGCTATCATTTTGTCCATCAGGTCCCGCTACCCTCTCCTTCGCCATCGCAGCTACGAAGCTTTGCAGTCCGCTGTAGTTTTCATTGTGACATATCTGGTCGCTCACGCGCGCTTGCCAGAATGCGCCGTTTCCCCTCCTGTATATTCTTGCTCCATGGTTGAGGGTTACAAGTGCACTGACATGTTTTAGTCGACGAGGTAGTTCGAAACGGCTCTCAATGTCAACGTGGGCCTTCCAAATAGAATTCCCAGGTCTGATCGATCTAAGTGAATCTGGGTGGGTCTTAGAATAATATTACTGTTGAGAAGCCACATCTGTCTGTCATAAAGTAATCTTTCCACCAGGTTTACAGGGTTGCTAGTGAAAGAAATGGGCCTAATAGTGTGTTAGACGAAACACAAACTATCGTTTTTCAACAGCGGTACTACCTTAGCAAGTTTCTCATCCGAAGGTATCCAGCTATTTTTTAGCAACATGTTGGCTACGTTTAGCAAATCATCAGGAAACACCTCGAATATAAATTTTAAAATTGACACCGTAAACTTAAAATGGACCCCGTAATAAAATTGGCACCGGAATACTACCGTAATATACTATGACACCGTAATACAGACTCAGAGAGCTGACAAAGAATGTCAGCTAATTCCGACATTGCTGCAGGAGTGAAGCCATCATTTGAGAACTGGCACACAAAAGGAAAGGGAAACCCACAAGAAAAACGAGGTTCCAGCTTCTGCGCAATTCGTTCCAGTGTTTCCATAGATTCACTTGTTGGCTGAACAATTGAACGGCCGTTAAGCTGATCTTGTACGACCTTTTTTGAACAAGGGAATTTATGCAACATACCTCCATTTTTGGGCTTTCATACAGAGGCAGTTTCCGATGTTATAATTTTCTTTTGCTTTAGATACAATTCGCTTCAATATTGCAGCTGCATACCTCCAACTGATTTAATTGGATGAACACTGGTTTTCAAGTACTTTCTTCAAAGCCGCGTCTGCCTGACTATGCGCGCGAGAACGTTTCTCATTCCACCATAGACTGGAGCCGCCATCGCTTGGCAAAGAAACAATAAAATGGGTTTTTTTAACAGATTCAGAAAAATTGACGACACTTGAGCTGCCCTAACTCCCTCGTCTCCCGATGGAATAGAGCTAAGTGCTGAATTTACTTCGTTTTGACCACCATGAAAATTGATATGGCACACTATACCTATCCGCGGCAACTTATACAGGCATAAAAACTCGCATACAATTGTAATGTGATCCTTGCTTCTATGTTGGTCCCAAGTAGATCATATACATATATTCCCTGTGTTGGAGGAAGTTAAATGGAGAACAGAACTGGTCTGCCAGCGAACAAAATGTCGCAGAACCAGACCTAGAACAATGAAACTTGTCCCGCATCCATTCGCAAAGACTCCTGCCACAGGAATCTGTGCAGGAACCCTAAGGTACGTGGTGCGAATTGAAATCAACAAAAAGAACAACTCGTTTCTTGCGTGCCGACAAAACACAAAACAGTATCGAGCGAAGGGGTGGAAGGTACTCCGTCAGGAAAGTAAGCGTTGACTAGAGAAAATGCAAAGCAACCTGGAATAATGAATGTCACTACCACAGTTTTAGATTACACGGACATTATTTTAAATGAAAGATGTGCCTAATGACGAAATTCAGGGGATACTAAATTAAGCAATCTTCCTCCGTTTGTTCGACGGTCAAAAGGCAACATTTGATAATTCTGACATCTAAATGGCCAACCAGGAGCCAGGCAAATTTCCTCCAGCCAAATAACGTATGGCCCGGTTTTATATATAATGTAGTTTCCGCTGATAAGACCGAATGACAATTACATTGAAGTACCTTAATAGCCATTATGGGGAAGTCATGGCCGCCACAGCCACCTCTAAAATAGCAGCCCTTTTTTTCCGTCGCCTGACCTTTCTTCGTCTTTTGTTTCGGGCATGAATCAGGTTAACCTAAAATTGGCTTTCCAGTTCTTTTACACGCAACCGAATGACACCTCATGTCGTCTTGGAGGTAATCAAAATTGACCTTCGCCTTGTTAGCAGGACGATTGTTAGATGCCAAGTGAGAGACAGGCAGACCAGTTACGGCTTTGAATGTATGGGGAACGTTGGAGGACGGATGAGAGGAGGGAGCCAGATACCACACTGGAGGAAGTAGGAGCTCCTACGCATTGGGACCCAGACGAAGGGTCCACTGAAGAAGACGTGAATGGTGACAGTTGGTTGCAACGGCTTCAACGGAATAAACTTCACCCGAATGGTGTTGGTTGAGTGACTCAACGACCTTAGTATTGAAACCACGTGCTAAACCGGTTTTAAAACCGACGCCACACAACGCGCACACCCACAGAGTGATGTGTGCTGTATGAGCAGTTAGGAGCTACGCCATGACATGCACGTAGCCATCTATCATTTTGGATTGGCTTTTTAAATGCGAATGCATTTATTAGCCGGGGGTTGTCTTGCTCCATTGGCCGGCGTGCGCCTGCATTCCTCCAGCGCGAGCGCACGTGAGCGCGCGCCTCGTAGTTCTGCCTTCGTCGTCGTCGTCGTCGTAAATGCGAATGCATTTCTTAGTCGGCGGTTGTCGTGCTCCGTCGGCGTGCGCCCGCAGGTGTTATCTCTCCGCGCTCCTCCTCGCCCCTAGCAACAGCTGTGGCGCGCCTAGCAACCGGAGCAGGTTGTAGCTAGGGCGGGAGTAGCGGGGGCAAGGGGAGAGGAGGAGCGCGCTCGGGCGTGTGAGGGCGCTCGCATCGCGGAGGTCGGGCGGAGTAGCGGAGAGTGAGTGGAGAGGAGGAGCGCGCTCGGGCGTGTGAGGGCGCTCGCATCGCGGAGCTCGGCGGGAGAGAAAGCTCGCGCGCGGGGCGGGCGTGTTGCGCGGGTCTCTCTCTCCTCTCCGCGTACCCTCTCTCCGCCCGCTGCGCTCGGAAAATGCATATAAATGCAGTGGAGGGCACGCCTCTCTCCGTTACTGCTTGCCGCAGCGCACTCATCGGTGCACCCAATGCATTCGCATTTCCGCACGATACCCTTCGGGGAGTTGGGGGGAGTTTTTTTTCCGATTGCCGACGCAATGACATCAACAAGACATGTTTCCACACTAGTGGTGCCAAGGGCTACAACTGAGGCATAGGGTGACAATCTATCTTCAACTACTGCCATCGCCTTCCTCCTCGAGCACCGGAGCTTTTCAATTACCTCAAGGGTCTTTACTTGTGCTCGAACCGGACTTGTTGGAGTAGTCCGCACGGTGTGAGTTTCTACACAGGCAGCACGTTTTCTCACCTGTGTGGCATGGATCAGGAGGGGGGGGGGGGCGATCGTCTGTACAGGTACAACAGCGAATGGACGACTTACAGCCCCCGACACTGCTGCCGAATCGACAATATTTTCCGCACTTACGTGGACGAGCTGAATGCGGCTCCACATTGAAAATTAAAGGCCTACGGGAAAGACAACAGCGAAGGAGGCGATGACTCACTCGTTCGGATAGCGGACGTCGTTCTCCAGTCGACTAGAGCGATGTGCAGCAGTGACACCAGCCCAAGCACACTCCTCAAGCATATCTGACACAGACATTTCCGGGTCAACTCCGTGAATGATGCCTTTCCCGCAGGCAAGATGGGAAGGCACAGATGTGCTCACCGGGAAAGAGGCAAAGGCTAAAAATCTGCAGCAAGATCGGCAAACACTCTGGTCAGGCGATCGGATCACTACGCCGCCTTTCCCGAAGCAACGCACGCCACAAATTTTCTCGTACCGCTCTGCAGCAGCACAAATGGCGCCTTGCATTTTTCCGGTATTCTTGCGCCGTATTGCGCCACGATTCATTGTCACAAATCCCACAGATCTGTCGGTCACCCCACTGCTGAGAAAAGCCTGCAAAGGGAGCTCCTGCAGTGAATGACTGGCCGGCCAGGGAGGAAGACTCCCGGCCAGTAGAGTAAGTCGTCATTCGGCGCAACAGCGCCGACCTACACTACAATGGAAAACGAACGGATCACAAAATTAATGAGAGGACAAAATCACCAAAAAATTCACCCGCATTTCCCCGAAGGGGAGCATGGGGAAGTGCGAATGCACGGGTGATTCGAAGGAACTCTTCTTGGCCAATCGCCCTAAGTGGTTATGTGGTGGGGTCGCTTTCGCACTTAAAAACTCTTCTTGGCCAATCGCCCTAAGTGGGTATGTGGTGCGGACGGACGGACGGCGGTGTACGCGTGATTCAGGGTCGCTTAAGAAGTGCATTCGCACTTAAAACAGATTCCTCTTTATGACAAGCAGTGCGCCAGAGGTAGCGTTTTGCGAAGGAACTCTTCTTGGCCAATCGCCCTAAGTGGGTATGTGGTGGGGTCGCTTTCGCACTTAAAAACTCTTCTTGGCCAATCGCCCTAAGTGGTATGTGGTGCGGACGGACGGACGGACGGCGGTGTACGCGTGATTCAGGGTCGCTTAAGAAGGGCATTCGCACTTAAAACAGATTCCTCTTTATGACAAGCAGTGCGCCAGAGGTAGCGTTTTGCGAAGGAACTCTTCTTGGCCAATCGCCCTAAGTGGGTATGTGGTGGGGTCGCTTTCGCACTTAAAAACTCTTCTTGGCCAATCGCCCTAAGTGGGTATGTGGTGCGGACGGACGTACGGCGGTGGACGCGTGATTCAGGGTCGCTTAAGAAGTGCATTCGCACTTAAAACCTGGCCAAACCCCCAGTGTAGGAAGCGAGCTCCTTGACGAGAGGTTCAAGAGGTTCAACGTCACTCGCTACCCTTCCACCACCTCCGCTTTTCCGGTCCCGGATTCGTAGTGGTGGGGTTTTACGTCTGTTAAATTCAAAAATTTCTCAATTTCTCTCGCCCGTGTTGCCAGACTAAAAGAATCGTAAACAACTGAGCGCGGAGGTGTGGCACTGCCTTCATTTTGTTTATGCTACAGGTGGCCACCGCGTTCTGTACTATAAAGTCGCACTATGCCACATAACAGTGGCCGTGCATTTGTGGTAACAGTGAACTGAAATAGTGCAACATCATATATTTCCAACTGTAGGTAATGAAAGGCAACAATTAGAGGCAGCCTTAAATTCGTGCTAAATGGCCGGCAAAAAACAAAACCACGCAATGACGATGATAATGTACACATGAAGAATAAGCAGCTGAACTCCACTGAAAGTTGATGGGGATATGTCGGAGATGCAATGAGAGACTCGCTTGAAGTGCACATCTGTCCTCACGCCAATTCGTCTTTCTAGAAGAAGACAGTCCCATGGCTGCACTTTACGAAGATACGCCACGGAGGAATGGTTTGACGTGAGAAACATGCACGATTTCACTGCCATAGCAACGACGATACGTGGGGAGAGGAGCTAGAAATTGACCCAGAGGTCTCTTAGAGGACGGTGTATGGGCCCACGGATCGCCCAAAACTTTTTCACACAGTGCGAGGAACCGGCAGCAGTGCAGGGTTTCCCGTCTCAGACGGGAAAGCCACCCTCACGCTAGGAAGCATCGTAGCGATGCTGTGGTGTTGCTGGTGAGCTTGGGGTCGCAAATAGGCTTGTCGGCGGCAGTGGCCGACATAGGCGACGAACTGTTCTGGCAAAGAGCTTGAAGAGGTGGGGGACGGGGGGGGGGGATGCACACGGAGAAAACTTGTGTCGAGGTTGAATGACGGTTTGCGGCAGAATACTAGAAAAATAGAGAGTTCCCAGCTGTACTTTGAATATCAGTATTATAGGCAACCATACCGAAATGCAGAATAATATCCCAGTTTATGTGACCACATTCAACATACATAGAAAGCAGGTCTGACAGGGTGCGCTGAAAGCGCTGGGTGACGCAGGTTATCTGTGGATGATAACTCGAGGGGTCTTGTGTGCAGTACTTGGGGTTCGAACTACGATAGTGACCATCGATGACAAAATACCCTCTCCCGTGGTCATTGAAAAGAACCGGAAGGGAGTCATTGCGCAAAATAACTATATGTAAAGAGGTGGCCTTCCCATATTCTCGTTTCGGTGCAAATGTCGAAATGCGATAGGTTTCGTCCACCCCCCCCCCTTGCCAACCGTCTCCTCTTTCCCCCTCCTACCTTTTGTACTCTTCTTTTCTAGTGTTCGTCCATCTACGGAAAACTAAATAAAGCTTTGTTAAATTCAATTCCTTTTTCTCGCATTCGCACTCCAGGGGCTTCTTCCGTGAAGACCTATTCGAAATTTGGCGCCCTGCGTTCGAGCTACAAGGCCAAGGCTCGTGTGCGAACGTTTTTTGTATTTTGCGCCTAAAACGCTGTATTCAATGCGTTTTAGTGATTGCGAGTTAATGTCTCGGTAAAATGCAGTGCAATGCCCTTTAGAACTTACACATTTGCCCATCGGGACTAAACAAAATATAGGCAAATGGTCACTAATGTCTGCCGAAAAAGGACCGTTCGGTATATTCGGGGCATGCGCATTGGTAATAGACAAATCAAGAAGTGTTGCGCTTCCCTCTGCTATACGCGTCGCAGTCTTGATAAGATTCGCACAGCCGTATGACGCGACTATGTTATCTAGTCCGCTAGCCCTAGCATATTTATATTCATGTCGCCCATTATGACGAACATTGAGCTTGAATGGGTTAGGAAGTTTAATATTCTATCCAGAAAAATTAAAAATTGCGACTTATTGCCAGATGGGGGTCTATATATTAGGACAACTGTGAGTGATTTAAGGCTAATAGAAAGGCATTCAACGTTTTCACTGATAAAAGAAAATTCAGGAAGTACATCATCAGTAAGATTGTTTTTGATGTACATTGCCACACCACCACCCCGACTAGCGGCCCTTGTAAGGCCACAATAACTGTAATTGTAAAATTGGGGTGGTGTATCAAGCTCTGATAACCATGTCTCAGAAAAAAAGCAATAGATCAAATTTCAGATTGATGTTCGCAAAAACGTTGTCTAGTGTGTCTTGTTTATTTCTATTACTTCGTACATTTAGGTGAAAAAGAGATAAGAACTTATTGGAATTTAAACAAGCATTTGCGCTATTAAAACAGCTATGGTAATAATAGTATGTTAGCATGGTCAAATGACAGCTACAGGGAAGAAGATTCCATTCATTTGCAGTGTCCTGAATGCTAGTCATCTTTTCGAGGTCATCGATGCTGAAGATACGCAAGGCAGGCGATCCTTCGTTTCTTCTGGCACATATTTTGGCTGCAGCTGTCCACACGTACCTCCAGCCAGCCTCTTTTTTCTTTTTAATGGCAGCACCCAACAGTTGCTTACCATACGTGGTCAAGTTCTCATTTACGAACACAGGGCTGGAGACCTCGAAACCTAGCATTTTTGTTTCTAATTGTACTTTTTTTGCCGTAGCAAGAAATGCATTCCTTTTGTTTCGTCGAACGAAACGGACGATGATGTTAAACTCATCATGTCTTGGGGTCGGAACTCTGTGGCAAATGTCGATGTCATCTTCCCAAATATTCTCCTTCACAATCTGCCCTAACTTCTTGATCACATCCGCAGGCTCAGTGTGAAGCGGGACACCCTTAACTTCAACATTGTTAGAACGCTGGTACTGTTCTAGCTCCTCAACCTTCCGCACGAGGCCTTCGTTCTTGCTCTTAAGCTCACGATTTTCACGAAGAACCTCTCGTAGCTCCTCTCGTACTGATTTAAGTTCATTAAAGCCGTCTTTCAGTTTCTTGAGCTCATTGAGAGCGCCCTTAATATCCTGCAGCTCATCCTTCAGCTTCAGTCACGAGCGATAGCCTGGTTTCGCAGTGCTGGGGCCTTGGGTGTGCTGTCAACGTGCCCTTGTGCATAGGTTTCTGGGCGTTGCGCTGGTAGCCGGAAGGACGGGATGTAGTCGTCACTGGTGGCATTTTCACATCCTTGAGAATCCAGGTGCACTGTTGACTGCAGCAAGACAGGAGATGTGAGCTCGTCGGACGTGCGTCTCGTGTGAGTCATGCTGCGACTGCAGTGGAGCAGGGCAGTCTGTCAAATATGCAACATGATGAGCGATGGTGGTGTAGCGGGTGATGAGGATGGAAAGGATTTGATGGTAACACCGCAAACTCTCTCACCAGAGCCCTCGCATGAGGCGGCAGAAGCGCCCGAGGCGGGGTGTGGCTGGTAGGCGTCCGCGATGTCGTCGGCTGCAATTTGTCAATGAAGGTGCGGCTGCCGCGCTGCAGATGGCGTCTAGGAGGCCGACACTAGTGGCTTCGGACGACGCCGATGGCGCAGAGGGTACAATGGGTGGCTGTGGAGCGTGCGCACAGCGTGCGTGTACCGGTTCTACTGCTGGCCGGAAGCTGTTGTCGCTAAAGCCGTAGTGCGCGAGCACGGCAGCACGAAGGTCATCATAGGGCGAGGCGCTGGGCGGCGGTAGGACGAGGACGCGGTGGAGCTCTAGTGGAAGCGTCTCCAAGAGGATGGAGTGCTTCAGAGGCTGTACACTGACGTGGTTGAGCCGGAGGATAGCCTCGAACTTGAAGACCCATCCACTGAAGTGGCGGGCACCGAACACCGGTATCGGCGGTTCCCCCCACGTCGCCGTGTCGGTGTGCTGCTGGCCCCCAAACGAACGCACTAACGGAACGTCTGAACAAGAAGATTGCGGATATGCTGTCGATGTACGTCGACGTTGCACAAAAGACTTGGGACAAAGTCCTCCCGTATGTCACGTTTGCGTACAATACAGCGACGCAGGAAACTACGCAGATGACACCGTTCGAGCTTGTCTACGGAAGACGGCCTACAACGATGCTCGAAGCTATGCTTCCGCACGTAGAAGACGACGACCTCAACGCCGACGTCCAAGGATACCTTCAACGTGCGGAGGAGGCCCGCCATCTCGCTCGGGTTCCCAGCTGGTGGATGCTGGACGCTATAATCTTCGACGCCGAGACGCCGAGTACGACCCAGGGGATCGTGTGTGCGTCTGGACTCCCATCCGACGACGCGGACTGAGTGAGCAGCTTCTACGACAATATTTGGGACCGTACCAGCTTCTACGACGTGTTGGACAACTTGCCTACGAAGTGACCCCCGATGGTGATTCCGGTACATCACGACGACGCACGCGAACCGGACTGCCGCTTGTGTTAGCATCGGATCGATGCAATCTTAGAGGGGGGGGGGGGAGGAGGTAATCCGCAAACCATGCATTTGGTTTGTTTATTTATGTTTTGCTTTTACCGCACGGCTGCGCCGGTCTGTGTTATATTTATGCCAATGGAAGCACGTGTTCCATTCTTTCTTTCTGTGCCGGATGTGTTATCTCTTCCGATAGGGAGAGCATTCCGATCTAACGTGAACAGCCTAGAATAATCTTCTTCGACCTACAATGTTCTAGATGTGAATCGACGGTTCGAGAACCACGCGCGCCGAAAGATAAAAAAGCCTGCAGAGCAGACGCCGGGGTATTCGACTCTCGACGCTCGACTACGCGCGTCGCTTTCTTG
The DNA here is from genome assembly GCA_013339765.2 of Haemaphysalis longicornis. NCBI lineage: Eukaryota > Metazoa > Arthropoda > Arachnida > Ixodida > Ixodidae > Haemaphysalis > Haemaphysalis longicornis. Next base: position 110,533,951 of record CM023457.1, read on the forward strand.
TCTGCTGTTTCGCCGCCTGTGTATTCTTTGAGTTGTTAGGGGAGCACAAGTTCGCTCCAATAAACATATTTTCTTTGAAGACAACTGCGTCGTCTTTGGCTTCGTGACAATATACTGACTCTCTCGCCGGCCAGCGGAAAGTGGAAGCGATGGCGATCGTACAGAAAGAATCAATGGAGTCTCCATGGTGCCAAGGTTTCAATTTAGGCTCTGCCTTTGTTTTTTCTGAACGTAGTTCGTACAACGAGACGCGAATTGGACAACATTCGTCGAAATAAATTCTGGCTTTAATACAGGCCCACAAAGCATCGTACATAGATAGATCAGGTGCATACCTAGCAAAACGTTGAGTAAGTCGTGCTATCCTGTGCATGAGCAAGTTGCGGAATTATACCTACGATATCACTAATGAAAATCACTTGTGGTTAAAAAAAACCGACAAAAGCCAACGTAGGTCGAATTAAAGTGCGTGTGCGCCTGGAATGGTAATTGTGTTATGTAATAATACTGTGGGTAAATCTGTCTCAAGGTAGCTGATTACAACTAAGCAGGATCAGCGAAACGCTGGGCCCGTAGTCTCTTCGCATTGAAATTAATCATGGAGGCTCCCACCATTCATTGGAAAAATGCCTTTCCATCCATGCCTTTCACTTCACCTCCAAATGGCCTTTCAGTTCAGCAGTCAAGCTTGCCATCACGCCAACAGCTGCCGTCATTGCGCAGCGTGCATGCCAGCCCCTTGCAGCGTCACTTCAGCAGCCCCCATTACAGTTTGTTACGTACATCAAGCTTTCCAATGCGACCATCAACCTTGCCGGTAATGTAATTGGTGGTTAGTTGAAGGAATTTGCAACACGGACTATTTTCAATTATGAAGACATGACCAATGTTCGATTTAGGCATATGAATAAATTTGCCGTTGTGCCGTACATTTGGGACGCAAGCATTATTTAAACAATATTTTATCATATTTTCTTAAATATTCGGTTCTTCGACAAATAACAGATCTTGAATGTCACAAGTAATGCCATAACGTTAATATCATCTAAAAGAAGTGGCAAACTTAGCCAGACACTTAAGACAATGTCTATATTCTGGGCCCAGTCTTGGCCCTCGTCTGTATTTACTTTGATGTCTAACCTTAACGTTTTGCTAATAACAAACGGAAAAACCTTGAAACTTGAATATTCAATATTTTTAAACCACTCTTTAGCCCTCTGAAAAGAACATGACCACTGTTCGTTGCCAGGAGATGTAGCGGTATCTTTAAAGCCTTCTTACAAATCTAAACGCTAATTTTACAATTTCGAAATCTACAAAAATTGTTTGCGTACATTGTTGCTTAGAAAAAAACGACACTTTATTTTAACAAACATGAATGTCTGAAGGTCTAATTTTATGTCACAATGCAATGCAGCAACACCCACCTGTACCGATATGCTCATACTATGACGGGTGTACAAAGCACCATTACCCAGCAGACACACCTTGTGTGGTAAGAAATTTTTATTGTATCCAATTTTTATTTTACTTGAGTGTTCTTAAGACATTCACTCCTCCAAGATAAAGCATTTTAGTGTATGCGTGCAAAGGTACGCACATCATGCAGAACATCTTTTCGTGTACAGTTCTCTTGTTTTATTAGCTATTTTGTATGGGGTACCATCAAATTGTGTTTGCAGCAACTTTCCCTTCGCATACCATATTTTCGGCTCTTTAGCAACTTGGAAGGTTGTTTTAGTGACCAAGGCTGCTCAATCGTTTAGCGCGTACCTAAATATAATGCTGTTTATTTTGGTCTTTGGATGAGGACATTTTGTTAATCAACCTGACGTTCTTCGAAATGAAGTAGTTTCTGCTTGAAACGCCAATGGAATTGCAAACAAGTGCACCGTAAATGTTTGTATTAAAATGGATAGAGACGCCTATACACAAAGAGAAAAAGAAAAGGGGTACCCTTCAAAAATATTTTACTTAAAAATCTAAACAGTGGAACGTGCTTGACATATGGGTCATGGACATCCGGCAGCCTACCACTCTGCCGCGCCCTAACTATGTTGCGTATTTTAAATCGCATCAAGTTTTTTGTAAAGGTTGTAACACTAAACAATGGCACTGACAAAGAGAGACGAAACTTTATTACGCTACCACCAACTGCGCCGCGGTGCCTGCATTATTGCTCACGGTTGCAGTGAATCACACCCTGTCAAAGCGGCGTCCTCCGTATGCCGCATAGTTATTGTAGGGAGGTAGATGCACCGGTTAGGGCGGCCTACAATGATGGGGGAAAGGTGAAGGGGGTGACACCGAGAGCGAGGCGCTCGGACTTACGAGTGTATGGAAGTTGATTCTTACAAGATGTGTTGAAGAGAGGAGAAATGGTGGGCATTACGGACATGCATCGGGGTATATTAGCGGGTGTAAAATTTCAGCCAATGACTGAGTAAAAAGGGATTGGGTTCACGCTCTGCGATATGTGGTGACCTGTTTGAATTTGAGAGAGGCATGTAAGCCTTGGAAATGTTGTCTGGTGTATCTGTTATAGCAATGTTGCCGGGTACTTGAGGATACTATCTCTGCGGACTCGAGTAGGGGATGTACTGCCCAGGGCATTCTTAGCAGCCAATCGGGCAGAGCAATAAAAAATAAGCTGTGTCTCTCTACAAATAACATACTCTGCAATACCAGGTCTCCCGCTGTGGCCTTCTTTGAACGAATTAGGCCGACCTGTATCAAAAGAACATGGTTATTCCGCCAGAGATCCAACATAGGCATACGCAAGCATTTTTTGTTTTTCCTATTTTTTATGGGTTATGCACGAGCTACGGAACAGCCTCAAAGCGGAATTTCTTTTCGCGTAACATGCTTACTACGCGAGAAAAAATTGTAAAGTTGGCGCAAGTGAAACGTTGTTTTGGGGCGGCTGCAGTTTTTTTCCAAATTCCGGGCTTCGCCTACGGCAAGACGTAACTGTTCTGTCTGCATATAGTTTGAAAAGAAAAACATTACACCCCAGTGAGAGATAGTTAAAAGATAACTTCACTTCCTGCAGTGAAGAAAATATTTGAAAAAAAGTCATGCTTTCGGAACAGAGGCTAGATTGTTACCCGCTTTGACACACCGTATCTCCTAATATGCAATAGTGACCAACTTGTAGTTGATAGCTAATTTGGACATAACATATCCGTACAATACTCCTTGTCTGGAAAAAAACAAAATTTACGGAAAAAAATGATTGACTGCTGTGCTTTTCCAAAAAATGCGTGCCTTTAAAAATAAAAATAGCCCCCTCTAGATTTTCATTATTATTGGAGAAACGAGACTCTTTAAGACAGAAAACAACACTGCTCAAAAACATGTTGCATTACTTTGTTTCTACTGAAATTATAAGCAGGTAAGCTCAGACGTTCTAGACGCGTTTCCGTTCCATGTGCTCCGCTACTTCCGCTGCTTCTACGGCTTTACGCGTTCATAAAGAAGCATCAATTGGCATTCTCCGGATAAACCCACGAACTTCCAACTTTTTACGTTCTTATAAACTAGAAATCCCCGTTATCAAATTTCATGTTTGCGATGCTTTACTGAATATCCGCTGAAACAGCTGTGCGTGCGGCGCACACTCGACGAACAAGGCGCCTTTAGGGCGTTACTTTTGTGAAAAAAGGGCGCCACTTTCCTAGTTCCAAATAAATTAGAACTGCAATTGGTTTTGACGTCAGTAAAACACTGACAATTAGTCGAACACACCTATAGCACGCAAAATTCCGCTGTACAATTTATTAAGAAAAATGGGGTCTTAGCACGTGCTCCGCTTTTTACTGTATGCCTTGTAGGGGGCACGGACCCCCGTCAAGCCTTTTCTGGGCTTTTTGTCCGCGCCCCTATGTATCCTAGGATGTTTGAATAAAGTGATTTGATTTGATTTGATTTGATTTAAAGCATGCACTCAAGCAGAAAATGTCGTCGGCGTGAGCTTCTTGGTAAGAGGAATTTTTTAAGTGAAATAAGTGAAGCTTCGTATTTTCCTTGATTACATGCATGAGACTCAAAAGAACGTGCTCCCTATTTAAATTTCTCAGAAAACGTACAAATAACCGTAAACGCGAAGTGAAAGGATTGCAACATGGACGTATACACATTAGGACAGAGCACACCAAATTTCCTAGAAAGGGAAACAAAGGAATCTCCTTGCTTTTGGGGCATGCAACTTAAAAATACACAGCTCTGCTTTATGGAGGCTATAAAACAGATTTCAAACAGCTCAAGGATTCACATGTACGATTGAAACCCATTCTTTCCTTAGCCTCACGATACGTTCACAGTTACGGCCCCTCACGAAATGGGCGCGTCAGAGACGCTGGCTTTATGGTTGATCTCACGGAAACGCTGGCTGGCTCCCTGCTTACTTTAATGGTTAAATGTCGGGCAAAAGAAGACTATCGGCTTTCGAAGACATTCGCAGCTTAGTGAGCAGATACGCGGTAATTTTTTATAACTAGTCATAGGGAGGTCAGTGCACCCCTTTTGTTATTCTTTCCCAGCACAGCCACAGAGTCGGTTGTGACAGTCACCACATCAAGAAAACTCTCTGTTTTTTACGGATCTCTTTGTTTTTGCAACAAAAAAGTGAAGCCCGCTAAAGCACGCTGTTTGCTGTGTCTGCACCATGGTCGTAACTGCGCTAGCGCGTATTCAATAAAACATAGCAAATAAAAACTTAAAATCTCGGAGGTGGACGGAAACGTTTGAACGTACCGTTGTGTGGTTGCGGGATGCCAAGAGACGCTTTTTTATAAACCCGTGAAGCCGTAAAAACAGCCGCGGTAGCGGACCACCTGGCGCGGAAACGCGCGGCCAGTGCGTCAAGTCAGCCGCTTATAACTTCTATAGGAACAAAACATTGGAGGTTTTTCACCACTGCTGTTTTCCGTCTTAAGGAGTCTCGTATCCCCTACATTGAATAACATCGATTTTGGACTTTGTTTCGTTTTGGTTTTTAACTTTAATCATTTTAAGAGAAGCACAGCAGTCAATCTTTTTTACCGTCGTCTAATTTAACACGAAAGTTTTTTATGCCCGGGTACACCAAGATCTTACCGGCGTCATATCCTTCACGGCAATGAGTTCCATTGACGCGGCTGCGCTCGGATTCGAGCCATGAACTCTCGCCGCAACGGGGGTGTACACAGCGCTCTGCCCACTGAGCTACGAATTTAAGCGCCAGTAGGTCTACGAGCGTGACTTATATCTTCCTCACTACTTTCTTCATTCATATGCCGTCTACGAAATGCTTCCGTCTAGAAGTGAAGCGAAGTAGTTCATCATGAGGCTAATGAGCGCCGACAGTTGGCGCCTCGATGCCAGCGTCTTCGTGTACGCGGGACGGGGGTGAATTTAAGCACCCTACGTCACCTACTCCTTTCGGTTTCTGTTTCGGTTTCATTTCGTTCACACGGTTTTCAAAGGGCTGTGGTTTCAGTCGGATTTACGCAATGTTCCGGCGCGGGCAATCCAGTGTCTAACGTTGATGCGTCCAACGATGTCATACCGACGTTATATAAATAGCGATGTGCAAGCTCGTATGGATGCACAATAAATGCGCCTGTGAAGGCACACTTCAACTCCGTGTTTTACTGATTCATGTAAAAGAGGCATCAACCACGTTTTTTTATAAACAATCTATTCGTTACACATACGTGTAGGCATATCTGGCCGACATTACCAATCACTTACAGGTTGGTCTTCATTGCAGATACGGAGATACTGGGTGTCAAAGTGAGCAACAACCTAGAGCGTGGTCCGATTTTCTAAAAGTTTTGTTTACTGCAGAACGGAAATTTTACTGTGAGCTATCCGTCATTCTGGGGTATTTTTCAGTTTTCAAAGAAATTTTAAACAGAACAACTACGCCTCGCCTTGCGAAAAGCCTCAAAGTTGGGAAAACCTGCAGCCGTCGGAAACCTCGCGTCAGCTGCGCCACTTTCACAATTGTTTACATAGAGTTAATACTACTGACTCTAGAGGAAAAGCTGCCCGGCCAGCCCGTGCATTGAAACCGTGCTACACCCGGGCGCAGACATGATGCCACCCTCACAGCGTTGCCCGCTGTCTTTTTGCCTACTAGAGTTGGCGGCAGTAGTGGGTATTCACCTAGTAACCAACGCATTCCATCATGGCAGCCACCGTTGCTGTGATCACAGTGCGCCGTGAAAACTTCGCTGTGCAGAAACGTTGTGTGAAGTTTTTCCTGTGGTAGGTAGCGAACTTTTGTGCCATGCTGCCGCGTTAGATGCAGTTTTGCATTCTCCGCAACTGAGAAGGGTAGCGCGTAGATTAGCGGGTACTTCGTACGCTCGGAGAGGTAGCTTTTGCGGGTGCGTCAGGGGAGTTCGGTCGTCGCTTCGAAGTTGAGCGGACGTGATTTTTCGTTCTCCTGTGCTTCGGAGGGGCTTCATTTCGGCGGCCCGTTGCAAGCGCGGGGCGTTGGACGTCGCCCGGCTTTCGCTCTGCTGGTGTGGGCGGTCGAGTGCCAGCTCCCCCCCCCTCCCCTTCAGTACCGTTTCCAAAGCGGTTAGGACCACGGAGCAAGATGTTAGGACCGCCGCACACTTCGCTCTTCATCGCACCATGCTCGCCTCCGCGCTTCACCGTTCCCTTCGAGGTTTCTCGTCTCCCGGACGCAGCATTACGCCAGCCAACAGTGTTCGTGGTGTGTTGTGTGCGACAGAATCGACCACAGTGGAACTACTCTTCTCTACTCTTTCCTCACCGGAAGGACGACGAAGAAGAAGAGTGCAGCCGGTCAGTTCTCACCAGCTCTGCAATCAAACTTGAATATTCGGAGAAATGTCACTCAGCATCCCTTAAAAGTATTATCATCGTGCTCCATAAGTCACCCGGATCACGCCAATATCCCACGTTTGGCCGTAAGTTCAATTTTGACCAGTTTACGGCCTTTTCAACCTTTGAGGCGGTGGACACCGCCTGGGCTGAGCCTCGCCTATGGATGCTACGTCGACGCACGTCGTGGGAGCCCCTGAGGCTTCGTCGTCTGTCGTCCCTGGCCAAACACCCTTGCCTGACGGCGCAGACGACGACATGGACGAGCAACCTTCGCACGCATTTTCCTGCTCCGCAGAAGACGACGAAGACGCCACTGCACCATGGATAGAAGTCACCAGGCGAGCTCAACGCAAGAATAAGCACCCGACCACGACTGCGGCAGGCCGAAGCCCACTCAAACCAGCAGCCACGGCAACCAGCAACTCGAAGCTGCCTTCAAACAGGCCGAAACCACCCCGACTTCCGGAGAATGATTACAAGATGGCTATTCGCCCACGCAACGGCCTGGCACTGCGAAAAATCAGCCCGTACACGCTTGCCAGCTGCATTTTGCATGAAGCAAATCTAACGTGGAGAGAAGCGGACCTAAAGATCAGAATTAATGAAGCTCAAAACATGCTCGTCGTGAGCACTCCGTTTCTAGCGGCGGCGAAAGCACTTAGTAAACTTCATCAACTGAAGATAGAAGGCAGCATTTTCCCGGTCAACGCCTACGGAATATCACCCGACAACTCCTGCAAAGGGGTTATTCACAACATCTCTATCGGCGTCACAACGGAGCAAATAATGGCGGTCCTTTCTGCTCCCGGCTATGAGCCTCTCACGTGCAGAAGACTGGGCGAGTCAGGAACCGTGGTAATAACATTCGCCGGAAAGAAAGTCCCGTTCTTCGTGTACATCGGAGGAGTTGAAACAAGGTGCTACCTCTACAAGCGGACCAACGCCTTTTGCCACTTGTGCCATGCTACAGGTCACAGAGCCGACGTCTGCCCTCAGCCTACCACGCTTACAGACGCCCACTGCAAGCGTTGCGGCCAGCAGACAAAACAGGGCGCTGAACACGACTGCAAGCCTAAGTGTGCACTCTGCAGCGGGGACCACGTCACGGCTAGCAAGGAATGCCCGCAACGGTTTCTTCCACCAGTGAACCGGAGGAAAAAGCAGCGCGGATCCAGCCAGGGTCGTCGGGAGTCAAGCTCCCGCTCCAGATCCAGGGGGCCCTTCAGAGACGGGAGCAAGGCACGATCAACTTCCAGGTCCCGCAGAAGGACACCCAGCGCCAAGCGAAGAACATCCGAAGATGCGACGGGAGTTCAGGTGAGCTGGGCTCAGATGCTCTCTCCACGTGCTCAAACCCCTCCTCCTCCTACCCCCAATCCCCCCAAGCGTGACGAGCTGGCGGAACTCAAACGACTAAACGCGCAGCTTCTTGCCGAGATTAAACAACAACGCCAAGAAAACAGACAACTCCATAGTGAGCTTCTCGCCCTCAAGGCAGAAATTAGGCAAGGGGCAAACACTACGCCAGAGAAACGCAAAAAACCCGAACGCCCCGAACCAACTGCATCGCAAACACCCAATTCAGAACCAACTTACCAACCTGCCACCACGATAGAAGTCCCGCTGGCTCAAGAGAATACCGAAATTGCCGAAACCGTAAAGCAAATGATGGTCATGCTAACACAAATCACGCAACGATTAGATAAATTAGAAGTACAGGGACAGACGACTGTTGCTCGTCACTCTCGCCGAGACCTCAAACCCTACAGCAGGCCATCACACCTGGCAGAAGATACCACTTCTCAAGATGGCAACTCCCAGAATAGGCGATTCTTACGCAAGCGTCAAAACTTACGATATGGCAGTGGAACTGTAGAGGATACAAGAACAAGGCCAGCTCATTGGCTCAGTACATTTACACGGCTGAGGAGTCACCAGCTGTCATTACTCTTCAGGAAACAGTCTTCCCGGAAAACTTCCCGGCTTTCTCTCATATTGAATACGACTCTCAAGTTCTGTCGCCACGCTACTAAGCAAACCAATCACAGCTATACAGCATCCGCTCCAGCAGTCGGAAAAAATTGGAATACTGATGGAAATTGTCCCGAGGAAAGTTAAAGTGGCGCAGAGCCTTTACTTACTAAACATATATTGCCGTCCAAGGGGCCAAGATGCAAACCTCTCTTTCGTCATCAAGCAAGCAAAACGCATTGCATTGTCTAATCCCCTCATCAACGTGGGAGATTTTAACGCCGCACACCCTTTATGGGGATACAGCTACACCAACAAGAGAGGAACCACTTTGCATTCCATCCTTGAAGAAAAAAACTTGACCTGCTGTCCGGCCCGCATACTCCCACGCACATGGGAACAGCGTCTTCAAAGACACGTCCCCTGATCTCTCCATCACTACAGGGAACGTCACGGCTATGTGGTCTCACACCGGGGAAAACCTGGGAAGTGACCATTCGATCCTAGCCACGACAATACTTGGAGAAGAATACGTTATCCCTCTGGGCAGGGCGAGCCTCACGGACTGGCCTAAATTTCGTGAGCGAAGGGAACAAGCCCGACTTGACAGTGCAACCACCCCATTGCTCACTCTACAGGAATGGACCATCCAACTCCGCAAGGATATGAATTGTGTCACAAGAAAAATTCGGACAACCACTACAACCCCCTGTGTAGACCCTCACCTCCTCCACTTATGGGAAGCGAGAAGAAGCCTCATCAAACGCTGGAAACGACAGCGCCTAAACCGTCGTTTGAAAAGGAGGATAGCCCTCCTAACAGAAGAAGCAGCCCGCTATGCGGCTCACCTGTGCAAAGAAAGCTGGCTATCCCTTTGCGACAGTCTCCGGGGCCAACTCAGTACATCAAAGACCTGGAGACTGCTCAGATATCTTATGGACCCTTCAAAAAGCAAGACCGAGTCAAATCAAACCATGCAAAAAATAATTCACTCTCACCCAGGAGATTCCGTTGCCCTCATGAAGTCCCTCCTGGACAAGTACCTCCCCGTCCATCCGAAAACGCCACTACCACCGTACTCTGGACAACCAAATCTCAAACTGGATGAAGACATCTACATCCATGAAGTAAAAGCGGCACTGCAAACCATCAGACGCAACACAGCCCCAGGGGTGGACGGCATAACCAACAAGCTTCTAGCGAACTTGGATGATGATTCCATCATTGAACTCACCGCCCACCTGAACACGGTATGGAGGTCGGGCCAACTTCCGGAAGGATGGAAGACGGCAGAGGTGCGCCTTATTCCGAAGCCTGGAAGACCACAGAGCACCGAGAACCTGCGCCCTATATCACTAACCTCGTGTTTGGGAAAGCTTCTGGAGCATATCATCCACAAAGGCTACAGCAGTACCTCGAACAAAATAACACGTTCCCACATACCATGTGTGGATTTCGTAATCACCTCTCCACGCAGGACATCCTTCTTCAACTGAAGGAAGAGGTTATGCTGAAATGCTCGAAGGACAACCCCAAAGCCATCTTAGCCTTGGATTTAAAAGGTGCGTTTGACAATGTCAGTCATACGGCCATACTTAAACAACTGAATGGCCTTAACTGCGGAGAACGCACCTACAAATACATTCGGGACTTCCTCGACGGCCGAAAAGCCATTCTGAAGGTGGGAGATTTAAACTCCAATACAGTTTCTCTCGGCAACAAGGGCACGCCCCAGGGTGCGGTCCTTTCCCCCTTGCTGTTTAATATAGCTCTCATAGGCCTCCCTCCGCTCCTGGATGCCATACCAGGCATACACCATGGATTATATGCGGATGACATCACCATATGGGCCACTCATGGGTCAATGGGGGAAATGGAGACCAACCTACAACAGGCGGCCGACATTGTCAGTGAATACGCACGACAATGTGGCCTAGCGTGTGCGCCGCAAAAATCTGAGCTGCTTATCGTCTCACCACGTAAAAAACTCCCTCCCGGGTCGCCAACCATCTCCCTAGAAGTGGATGGCCACCCTATTGTTCCAACTCAGCAGGTGAGAATCTTAGGCATGCTTCTACAAGCGGATCGCTCCAACACCAAACTGCTGGACCGACTTAAGCACACCACGGAGCAAGTCTCCCACATGATCCGCAGGGTCAGCACAAAAACGAGAGGTATGAGAGAGGCGGATGTGCTAAGACTTGTCGAAGCCTTTGTCATCTCTAGGGTTACTTATGCCCTCCCCTACGCTGTGCTCTCGAAGGCTGAAAAGGACAGGTAGAAACTATCATACGCAAGGCGTACAAACTGGCGTTGGGACTACCTGTCAGCACCTCGACACAGAAACTCCTACACTTGGGAGTTTATAATACCTTGGATGAACTCCTCGAAGCTCATCATATGAATCAATTATTACGTCTGAGCTCCACCTCCACCGGCAGGACAATTCTGAACCAGCTGTGCCTGCGCTCACCGCTTCAACACCCCCAGGCCGATGCGACTCAGCTTCCGCATGAGATCCGCCAATTCATTGATGTGGCCCCACTGCCCCGGAACATGCATCCAACGCACCATCAGGATCGCAGAGACGCCAGAGCTAAAGCTATCTTCAAACGGTACGGCCAAAACTCCACCACAGTATACACAGACGCAGCCTCCTATCCCGGGAGGAGAGCTATGACTGCTGTTGTGACTACAGCTCAAGCCCTCCTCACAAGTGCATCAATTCTTACCACCCATGCACTACAGGCAGAAGAAGCGGCCATAGCCCTAGCAATTGCTCAAACCCCTGCAGAGATCATTATTACGGACTGCCAACAAGCATGCAGAACTTTCTCCAGCGGCTTCGTCTCACCCCCCGCCACACAAATTCTGCTGCAGAATCCTCCACAACACCGCGTAAGGATTATTTGGGCTCCCGCCCATGCCGACGTGCCTGGCAACGAAGCTGCCCATCAGCATGCCCGCGATCTGACACACCGGGCTAGTCAGGAGTTCGGCGAGCAGTGGCGTGACTGTCCCCTTTTGTCCTACAAGGAAATCACGCAGCACTACCGCCTGCAGCGAACCATGTACCCTCCTCCACACAAAAACCTAACAAAAGAACAAGAACACCACCTTCGAGGTATCCAAACCAATACCTTTCCCCACCCAACTAGAGCCCACATTCTGGCTCCCACCCTCTACTCCTCGCAATGCCGCTTCTGTGAGGCTCCGGGCACGCTTTACCACATTGTGTGGGGCTGTGATAAAAACCCTGACCTACCCCCTCTGCCCTTCCCCTCCCCTGAGCACTGGGAGAGAGCACTGTCCAGCTCGGACCCTGATGACCAGCTTTGGCTGGTGAAGAGAGCCCAAGAAGCCGGACGGTCTCAAGGGGTCCTGGAATAAGGACTCTTCCCCAAGGCGAACTTCTTCATAGGGACGTTTATTCCTCCTCCTCCTCTTTCCTCACCTTTCTGCTCTTTACTTTTCTCTCTCCTATCCTATTTACCCAACTATTCCCGCTTCCGGACTGTGTTAAATGCAGGTGAGCTCCCATGAGAGCTTAATAATATCCCAAGTCCATTTATTTTCCTTCTTCCTTTAAAAAGAAATCACTCCCCCCTGATTGCTTTTTCCCCTGATTTTTTTCCTGGTAGCTTCCCCTGTATTCGCGCATGCGCTGTTTCTGTATATATCATTTTGTGTGTGCTAAAAGAGTTCAGTTGATATGCAGCGCTAGTCCTGTGTAGTCTTTTCTTTGTTGTCCCGTCTGTACAGCGCTATTTTAACATGTTTCACACGCCTCCCCCCCCTCCCTGTATGCGTCAGCTGATTGTTTTCGCAAGTATTGAGGTGCTCTTAACAACTACTTGCTTTTCTAGCGAATGGAAGTTCGAACTGGACAACGCTCCCAAGAAATGCATGTAAATGGAAATCGTATTTGTGACTGCACTTTATGCTAAACAAACAAGCTTTCTGTGCCTGTTTCTGTGCCTGTCTACGAGGCCCCTGCAGTACGTGTCAACTTTTTTCTCCAGTTGAAATGCTTTTTGGTAGTGGCCCTTGCATTAACTTAGATTCAATAACCGTGAAATACCCAAGCCTAATATTACTAAGTTACGTCCATCAAGAAACTCACTCAAGAGATTTTCCGTTTTTCTAGGTGCACTTAGAAGATTTGGCATTGATTGTATTGGCGACGTCACACAAGGTACATGATTAATGTTGTCAGGTTACATTAGGTCGCAATAATTCTATTTAATAGCAGCTTAAACAAAATCTCAACAAAAGCAAACCTGAGACTAGAAGATATCATGTAGAACGTGCATTTCCAATCTGGGTTTGTGGAACTATAGCTTTCAGTACTTCCAACTACAAAGAAAGTAGTGCAAGTGTTCATTAGTCGCTGCAGGGCTTTTTACCTTTTAAAATTTCATGCCCCCTCTCCCAGAATAAAGAAAGAGGAAAATTGTGTGAGGAACTAACTATTTCCAGCAAAGCTATGGCAGGTTTAAAGCCAATAAACAGACAGGGTTAAAAGCCAAAAAACCTTTTTGAAGAAAAAACAATTTCATGATAAAAAACCTAAGCACTGGAGAAGAGGAGAACGAAATAAACAAATACAAGCAGAGGCAGCATAAAAGAGCAAAAAATGAACAAAGCAAATGCAATTCTACGAGGCAGTTAGTCACGAAAGCTTCCACGAAGGAGCAGACACTTCAGGAGAAATTTTAAAAAATTAGAAATTATGTACCCTATTTACATTATGTACACAGAAAATCAGACATATTTCAGTGGTTTTAGACAAGATGGAGCTGAAGTAGCCAAATCAGTTCTTGCCTTGAAGAAGCAGATTGCAGTGATTAAGAGAGAAAAACAGTCACAGGTGCTGTAGGGGTGTTACCAGCATATGCAGCATCCATCGTTTGCCCATTTTGTCATTTTGCCTGCTTGTTTTATGCCTATCTTTTTTTCGCCCATGGTGCTGTCTTTGTACTGGCCATTTCCACGCCATGTTTTTTTTCTCCCGAATTTTTTATCCTTTATTTTATGCCAGTCCTTTCCTTTCCTTTCAAGTTTCCTGTTCCCATTTCCACATGTAGCACAGCCAGCTGGACAGTTCTTCTTCTTCTTTCCTTGGTTAACCTCCCTAGCTTTCTTCTACAGTTTCTTCCTTTCTTTGAAGTCGCACATTAGGTCATCTTAGCCTTGCTCTTACCATCACAAACTTCCCTAGAGGTCTGGTGGTATTACTGGTGGTGAAATAAAATTTGTTGGATGAGAATTGCTTGTACATATGACCCTCTTGCTTTTTCTGTGTTTATTTTTGCTTATGATACACGGGCTGATGGCATTGCGATGGCCCATTATTTTGATGAAAATAAGAATGCTGATGACCACAATCTGAATGAGCATTAGCCAGAACTTTCATAATCAGCTACAGCATTACTGGAACCCAGCTTCGGTAATGCAACTTCGTCATCATCCTTGCTGCTGTGAGCACGCTGGAATGGAAGCGTGGTAATTCTACAAGGTCTGGTGAGACACCTTTGTGGCCACCAGTTTGATGTTGGCATAAATGAGAAGGCTGTGCTACACATATCGAATTCCTTCGTTCTATCGCGTATCGCATTCGCATATCGCATTCCTTCCTTTTATCTAGTGTATACAGCTGAAGAACGTCTCCAGATGAACCGATACGTGCAGATGTAACTGTCGCAAAAAATAAAATTGAGAGTTCAATTTATTGTCGGCTTTCTTAGTGACTGCCATATGCAATGCACATTAAGTGTCTGAATACTCTTTATTAGCGATTGATAGTCTCATGCTAGGAAGTCTGATTCACCTGCTATAGTTATGTTTGGCAGCTGTTTCAAAATTAACCACTATGATGAACTAATGAGCGGCAAGAACAATTTATAAGTCCACTCAAATTAATTTACTTTTCAAGGGAGACGTATATCCTTCGTCGACTTCGCCTTGCACAAAATACATGACGGTCCCATCGCGACCCAAGAAAGCGCATATGTGTGTTACCTCAACATGCTTCCTAGGCGGTTTCTGTTGACAGACAGATTTCCGGCCGAACCGCAGGCATTTCAGGCAAAACCTCCTGCAGGCGGGGTGGTCCTGATAATTGGGCGTGAACAGATGTGGCCGTTTCCGTTCATTGGCGAGGGCACCCAGGGAAGGACAGAATAATTTTTCTTAACGCCCCACCACACGGGTGCCCATCTCACATGAACGAAGTTTACTCCTCCCCCACCTCCTCTGTGCAGGTATATACATGGGCCATATGAGAGCAGAGGTGCAAGTATACGTAATTAAACAACGTCGCTGATCCACCGAATTTAAGAAATGTGTCATGCAAAGCATCAAATATATTCTCGAAAATTTCAGATTGCGTGTTTCAGCGATCGAAGAAGCATGCACCAATCGCACAAACCCATACAGGAGATTTCTGCACCTACATTCGGGATTACCTTTCGGCTTCGCCTTGTCCTCCTCTAGAAAACCACCTTATTGTGCAAATAAAGTTACCATTATTATTATTAGTTGGCGGTTGTTTTATCTCTGACTCAAGTAAAACACCGTTCAGTGAAAGTATAACAGCACCCGTAAACAAGAGCCTAGTTATACGCTAGGCATGGTAAAATGGTTCGTACATTTGTTTGTTTTTAATTTACGAATCATATACGATTAAAAGAAGCCGATCTGCCCGGACATGTTTCGCGTAACATGATATGACCGGCTGACGGCGAGTTCATATCGGCAGCAGCCACTACGGACATGTAGAGAAGGTGTCCTTAAAGATAGGCGGCGGCGGCTTTATTCCGTATCGTCGGCAGTCTTCGCAAGCTTGTCTTCGCAAGCAACGAAGTGACACAGCAGACACTAAGGCGTGTTAGAGTGAACCTTTGTAAATTAGCCCCACACGACTGACGCTCCTCACAATATACCGAAACTGAATTTGGCGCCTCATCCCGACATCTTCTTTTTGCTTATAATTTCATTTATTTTTGTTCGTCAAGCATGAATACTTCAAGAAAACTAATAAAAAGCATACAAACTCGTAAATAAACTCAGTTATTGCCTTAAAAGTTGCCTAATTTCAGCTTAGGGCCCTAATTTTGTGCCACATTTTCAAGAAAAATTGTTAGCCATATATTCAACTACTGATCTGGCAACTACAGCGTGGCATCATGGCGGCATCCATGTTTAGACACATTTTTGAGCCAGCTTTACCCGCCTGATTGTTTACATTGCCACCTTTACTGGGCCACTTTAGCAACAAACTGCACCTTGGGGCTATTCCCTGGCTTGCACATTACTCATAAAAATATACGAAAAACAAAAAATGCGCGTCGACACGCATGTTCGATCTCTCGTGGAATCACCCAACATTTTTCCTATCTGCTATAAAAAGGCATGCATTACATTTGTTCATAAGTTTAGAGACCCGCTTTATTCAAATTGGCGGCTGTGAGAATCGATAGTCTGCGCACGGTCATCTAACGTACTATTATGAGCAATATGAAAGGGAACACAGGAACGCGTGGCAAACAGCCTCGAAACAGACTCGGAGCGATACGCGGACGGCGCTGTGAAAAACCAAGGGGGAAAGGAGGGCGCTCTTCCACTAACTGTTGGCACCCCTACCACGCTGACATTTCTACAAAGCCGCAGCTTACGTGATTTCACCGATAATATGGTATCGTCGGACAGCCGATAAGACGCACGGCGGGAATGGGAACAGTCGTTAGAACAGCATCCCCCTTTCCACTTTGTTTCCGGCGGTGGCCGCTGCGTATCACTCATATCTGGGTCTGAGGGTGTTTTCTACGCGTTCCTGTGTTCCCTTTCATATTGCTCATAATAGTACGGAAACATCGTGGCGATATGAGAAGAGAACACGAAACCTTGCGGTGACAGTCAAGTGACTCAAACACTGTTTTATGCCTTCTTCGCAGCGGAAGAAGACTTTAAAGGATTTTAAAAGGAACAAAAGTTTGCCAAATGAACAAACGGAACTTTAGAACAAGCCTGCCCCTGGTGGATTTGGAGCTCGTGCTCCAAAATGTAATATGTCAGGCTCCAGAAACCAGTCTCCGAAACGCCTAAGTTCTCCGTATCATATAGTGAATGTGCCATCATTAGGCCGGATTGCCGAATGGACATACCAGTATCATGTGCGTTACCATATCTTGGGATTGACGTCGTGGCGTTTGCATTTGCCTTGTGCTATGTTGTACTGCTTGCGGGCCACGTTTTGGGGCATCGCCATCCTGAGCGCAAACCAAATTTGGTGGCTGTTTATTTCTATTTCTTTCACTCCCACTCGTTTCATTCCGCGAAAAACCCCCGCACCGTGGAGATATCACTACGAGATCCTTCCAGTGGTCCAATACAAACCCAAAACATTGGTATGTTTGAAATGAAAAGAGAATGAGATCTGCAAAAGAGAATGAAAAGAAAAGAGAATGAGATCTGCAAAAACGCTTGCTGCTGCTCCGTATGCAAAGAAACAGGCCACCTAGCCACCAGTAATAGCTGCCCCATCCGGAGAAAGCAGAAAACAACAAAACTATCATCCGACCGACGCACCAACAGAGCCAGGAACCGCTCGCGTTCGGGGTCACGCTCCCGCTAACGAAGCAAGACTCGCAAAGATACAGCAAACAGTGCCAACAACTCGTCAGGCATGGACCTAAATGCCTCCAAACAATGGTCCGACGTCGTCTCTGACCAGCAGCCAGTTACGTCGCGACTACGCGACAAGGAAAGACGCCTCCAAGAGCTGACTCGTATGATTGACGACTTGCAGAAGACATTAGAAACTGCGAGGCAGGAAATGACAGCGCTCACGGCGGAAATTGACCTTGAACGCAACCGCCAGGTGCGAATAGTCTCCCCACCAGGATATCGGCGTGAGAACTCCAAACAGCGTTCCCAGACACACTCGTCAGCGCCACCTAAACAGTCAACCTTAGCTACGAAATCGGATCTCCTTCAAATTAAAGAGCAGGTTCTCCACGAAACTTCAAAGGAAACTCACAAAGAAATGCAAACCCTCAACGCGAAACTTGACAACAGTAAGCAGATCCACCGCACCGAAACGGAAACGTATACCAAACGAGAATAAACATCATCGAAACGAAAGTTAATGATATCGCTTTAGCAATCAGCAACCTCAACATTATTATCACGGCCCTGCAAGAGAAAATGTAATCGCTAGTACCTTTGCATTAAACCCCGAGTCAAAGAAAGGCCCCTTCCACTCATGGCACTCTAAATCTATCCGCTCCGTAGCCACCCGTGAATGGTACGTAATTACCCTACCATTTTGCAATGGAATTGCCACAGCCTCACATCAAACGGCACAGACTTGAAAACTCGGCTCACGGAACAATTATCCTATGCGAAACGCCCCATCGCCATCCTTCTGCAAGAGACTCGAACAGCCAACTTTCACATCCCTGGATACATCAGCCACTTTCTTCCTACGATTACACATAACGTGACAGAAAAGCCTGCGGGACCGAATGGGATGTTCATTCGCTGCCACCAAGTATGCATCCTCATCGACACACGCAAATACTGCACCTGCATGCAGGAGATCATCGCAGCACGCATACAGCTGGCCACCGGCTCAAGAAAATTTAAGACGTACCTCCTGGTATCGGCATACTACCGCCCAGAAACCAGCAAGAGCACAAAGGGGTCCTTCGAGTGGGTCGGAGAGTTGCGCACGCTCTACCCAACAGACCACATCATCATAGGTGGGGATTTTACGCCAAGCACACCACCTGGAACTATACCACAAACTCCCCGCGAGGCAACGACCTGCAGGCTTCCATGGTAGCGTATGGTTTCTACCTTCAGAATAATATTGCCACCCATACCAGAATCGGTTTGCACGTGAAACAAAGGGACACTAACCCAGATTTGACTTGGGCAGACGGCCCCCTCGTTCGTGACTGGCACGTTGCAACAGACCCTTGGGGTAGTGATCACTACCCCATATGGTTTGGACTTAAACGAGCTCAACTCCGGCAGGGCACACGGCGAATTACCACCATCAATTGGGAAGCCTTTCGATCCTGCTCCATCTGCCCAACTAAAGCGCACGGCATAACTAGCCTCGGTAACGAAATACAGCGTGCTTATCAAACAAGCTCTCAATGTTCCACAGTAGATGAAGATTGCCCTTGCCCTGACCGGCACTTGCTAAACCTATGGGATACCTACTACATACTCGTGAACCGCTACAAATGAAATGGGAGGCGATTTCGAGACCTGAAGCGAGCCCGGCTCAAACATAAAGAAATTAAGCGATATGAAAAAGAACTGTCTTTCTTGCGTTGGACGGAATACTGCGATAGCTTCAACAAAGACACCTCTACTAAAAAGCTGTGGCACACCTTTCGATCCCTTAACGGCAAGAAAAAGACTGGTAACTGTATTGCCAAAATTGCTCTCAACATTGGGTGTTCTATCGAAACAATTGAACAAGAGGCGGCTTACAACTTCTTCCCTAACGCCAGAAACGCCATCCAGGCAGCATTAATGCGGCCCTCACCGGAAAAGTCAACTCTACTGCTTTTGGGAGGCAAAGAACAAGAAAGGCAAAACGTCCATCTTTACCTTGAAAATCAAGAGATTCCGCTATCCTCGCAAGGTTGGATCCGCCTACTCGGCGTTCCTATCAGTAAAAAAGGCAACGCCACAGAATGGCTCAAGCAGGCCCGACAGGGCTGGGATGCTACAGCCCACCTTATTCACAGAATCGGCACAAAATTCGGTGGCGCAAGCACCGCCCTCATCCGGAACATCGGTAGAGCCGTTCTAACTTCCCGGCTAACATATTGCGGGGCCTGCTTTAACCTGACGCAAACCCAATTAAATAAAGTTCGAACTTTACACCACAAACTGCTTCGGGTCATCACCGGACTCCCTCGGCACACCAAGCTAAATGACTTGTATACTTTTGCATCGCTGCCACCAATTGAAGCAACACTGGAAGCAGCGCGCGACAACCATTCCGACCGTCGCGAACTCACCGTTCAGGGCCGTCATCTCATCGCCTACGATGAGACACGAACTTTTACACTTGGCCCGTCAACAGACCCTTCTTTGACCCGAAACCCGCCTTGGAAATGGGCACAACCGGTAAATCACAAACCAAGGTCGACAAAAAGAGCGCAACAGGCACAAGCATAAAAGAAACACCCTATCTCGCTTCCAGCACCTACTAGAACCAGGCACATATGCCATCTACACTGATGCCGCACTAGCATCTGACCGATTTACGTGCGGGATACACCACGTCAACGATCCGAGCTTGACAGAGTACATGACGTTCTCTACGAAATCCGAAATCGACCCACTTACAGCAGAACTTAAAGCCATTCTACTGGCCACCGCCCTACTTAAGAGGGATCTCCCGTCCATCAAGACAAAACACAATCCCTCTAAAGTCGTCATATATACTGAAATGCAGAGGCAATCAGCACAATGCACTCTCCAGATCCTCGCATGACTACATCTCCAATGCAATTAGACGAACCATCGACAACCTTGCCGAAATGAATGACACCACAATTCTTATAGAATGGACCCCCGGCCACCAGTCCAACCAGGGAACGAGACGGCCCATTGCATGGCATCTGTGTCACTTCGTACCTCCCAGAACTCTCATGCGACGCCCGCCCCACTTCCCGAACTTGCCCTCAACAACCCCGTCGTTGAACGCCGTATCCGAAAAATGCGGCGACGCCGTCACCTCAAGGAAACGACCCCAAGGCCAGACCCACCAGTTCCCGAGGACATCCCGCGAGGCCTCCAGGTCCTTCTACACAAGGCCCGCTCCGGCACAGCGGTCACTCCTGACGTCCGCGACCGATGGACCTGGTACCGGCGTTTCGGTAGAAAAAGACCAGATGGCTCCACACCTGTTCCCCCTCCTACCCTTCCCTGCCCCCTGTGCAGTGCCGACCACGGTGTAAAACTATTCTTACACCGTGGTGCCGACCAACCCACCATACACCACCTTCTCTGGGACTGTGCCGGACTCTCCGAGGAACGCGTAGGTGTCTACCTCCTCACGTCACGTCCCTTCAAGAATGGATAACGCCTTCGAGCGACGTGAAAGAAACTTTACTGACCCTGTGGGCATTTGCTGAACGTACAGGTCTAGTGAAAATGACCTAAATCAAGTGGTCCGTGTGCGGGGCGGACATGCGTTGTGATTGAACCCATTCCCCCCGCTGGTTTATTTCCCCTCCGCTTCCTCCCCTTCCCCTGCACGAGGCGTTCGACCTCTCCCTTCTAAATAAATTCATTCATTCATTCATTCACTCCCACTGCTCTTCAGTGCAGAATTGATGTAGGCAACCAAGTTCCCATATGCTGTTGAGAGAACTGCGTAACAGTTGATCACCGTAGGTGTAGCTTCTGTAGCTCAGCCGCTATGCTTTCGGTTTTTTCTGTGCTTGAAGATTCCACGTCGTCTGTTGCTACGTTTGTCACTCATTTGGGTCTGTCTCCAAGCACATGCATCGCAAAGTGATTATCGCTGCGAACGTTCTTTCCTGCTCCTTTTCAATTCTTTCACGATGCATCGAGAGCATACTGAGTATATTCAGACAGTTTCCGAACATATTCAAACGAAGCCACGTCTTCACACGCCCAATCGCGCAAAATGAACGCTAATGTATTGAGCGTTGGTTTAGCGCGTTTGGGTGTGTGAGCAAGTCGTCGCGGCAGATATGACGACCGTTTACAGAGTGTGAGTGATCGCCTCAGCGAATGCCAGAAAATTCATCTGGTATCCATTAAAGTCTATGTTCACTCACCATAGGCGCGAAAGTTCAGCTTCAAAGTGAAGGTTATCCAAACGGTGATATTATTGTTAACTAGCTCACAGAGCTCCGTTTTGAAATCCTGCTCGTTCCCTAAGAGCCTTGCGACCGCGGTATAAGCGAAAGATTCAGATCACTCAAGCATGGGCACCAATGCCGAGCTGCAATGTGGACTGCGTGAACCCGAGCACCCTGAAAATGATTTATACCTTTATTTTGCTGATTCTGATCTTCCCTGTGCCCTTTCATGCTTAACATGGCAGGGTCCGCTTAGTTCGATCTAATCATTATGGTCACCATGATCTTTTCCTTGGAGTGAAGCCCTTGCAGCTTTAGCAACTGCTGCGCGGGAAAGAAAACCATGCACCCCTCCATCTAACTACGACTCTAGTTAAACCCGAAGCTTTCTCGTGACGGATTCTATGGTTGTCGTCTGCCTGGTCTGCGTTTCGACCATGTCCAACTAGAGCAATAGGATAGACGCCGGCATCGTAATGCGAGGGACCCAGGTTCGATTCCGGCTACTACAAGCGTGCTTTCTTTCACTTCACCCGGCCTTTTCGCGTTAAAGACCCCCAGTGAGAACACTGGGCTTCGCTTTAAAAGTAAATGTACGTTGCGAATCGAAGCACCTTCAGACAAGAAGGTTACAGAGGTGCTAAAGTACTTCCATTGGCCATTTGTCGATGGAGGGACATTAGGAGGAGCAAATCGCCAAGAAAGCAGCTTTTCGAACATATTGGTCGGGCTCCTTGAGTGGCTCAGCAGCTGCCACCAGGCGAGTAGTCCTTAGAAACCAGACAGAGCTATTCTGGGGATGGACAAGGTTGGTCTGAAATTCGTTGGACGTGAAAATTTCGGTTTTTCATGAAAAATGCTCGACGCATAGTTTGCACAGTAAAGGCTTCCAGCGGTGGCTAGCAAAGATAATTGTGATTGGTGTATACATGCGTACTCGCTGACGCAAGAAGAAAAGCATTGTCCTCCTCTAATTCCCGCTCCTTTCTTGGCGTCGGGGTCGCACTGAACAATCTGGAAACTTTCTGAGCACCAATGTCAGCAGGAAAGTAAGCAAGCATGAGTGGAGACACGGAGGAGCTGAGGAAGAATGGGAGGGGGGAAGGACAGGATTTGGTCTGTCTTGAGGGGGGAAAGCGCCCCTTTTGCACCACACTGCCGGCGCCCATTTATATCAATAGCATTAACAGGAATATGTGTTCTAATTTTGAATTATTTGCGGACGCCAGCGCTTTTTATGCACAAATACAAAAGCACAAAATTCCTCATCATTTCAAAAAGATCTTAAGCAACTGACAAAGTGGCGTAGGGATTGGCAAATGGAAATCAATAGGTCCACAATTAGCGCCTCAACATTTACAAAACCCAACATGTCAGAGCCTCGTCACTATTTGTTTATTACAATCCGCCGCGGTGGCTCAGTGGCTAAGGCGTTGCGCTGCTGAGCACGAGGTCGCGGGTTCGATTCCCGGCCGCGGTGGCCGCTTTTCTGATGGAGGCGAAAAGCAAAAACGCCCGTGCGTACGAGATTTCGGCGCACGTTAAAGATCCCCAGGTGGTCAAAATTAATCCGGAGCCCTCCACTACGGCGCGCCTCATCGCCTGGGTTGCGTCGCCGCGTTAAACCCCATTATCAATCAATCAATCATTTATTTATTACTGTGTAACACCAGCCGTACCCATGGTAAAATACCTTGCGGTCCACATAATGCCTAATCTAACCTGAAACAATCATATCGACTCAATAAGCAAATAACCATCTTAATCCATCGGATATGACAACCGCAATCTGCATTCAGCGAACACGTCCACGATTCACCTGGCTTACCGAAAAATAGTTCGTATAAAGTTGGAATATGCAGCACTAGCTTGGAATCCTCATCAGTCGGATATCGTAAACCAACTTGAAGCACTCCAAGATAGTGCCGCCCGAGTCTTTCTTAGGAAATATTCACGTAATCAAGCATAACAGAAATGAAAAAAAATCCTTATAATTTCCGCCCCTCCAACAAAGCCCGCTTCATAGTCGTATAACGGATTTTATTAACTGTACACAGCTAGTCTTCATCCGCCGTCTCTCAAATAAAAACTTGCTCATCGCGTTTTTTTACATCTAGATCATACATTCAAAGTCCAGTGATTGTTCTAGTGTACTGAAATATTTTTCTACTCGGCACTCTTAATTGATATTTGTCACTGAGCCACCTCCCACGTAACACTTTCACGATCATTAACCACGACTCATTAATCCAATAGTTACAATTATTTCTGAATGTATAAATCGTATAATTCATTTTTAATGTTTTTGTTATTTTTGACCATGCACATAGGTATGTTAAATGTTAATAGTCCCATGTGTACCGCTAATGTGCAAGTATGTATTTCATCTTGGATATGTTGGTATTGGTACGTCCATGACCCTTGCTGCCCTTTTTATACAATTCTTTTTTTACCGCCCTACGTAATGCCCGTAAGGGCCTGTAGGGTAAATTTATGAATGGATAAAAACACCTAAATGATCAACAAAAACAGCTGTACTCCTCTTCCTGAAATGCTCTTTTTTGTTTTAGGGCTGTAGGACGCAGGTGAAAAGCCGATATTTACATTTACAACAACATTTAAATCTTCACTACTGGCTTCTTCAGTTCATCAAAGAAATGTATTCGACCCGATCAACTGACAATTGTTTTCCGTATTCTCTGGACCTCCGGTACGACGGTTGTCCTTTGGTAACCTCCTCAGGAAGATTGTCGGTTATAAGCAAGCTTCATCACCGCTTACCTCCGGTACGACGGTTGTCCTTTGGTAACCTCCTCAGGAAGATTGTCGGTTATAAGCAAGCTTCATCACCGCTTTTTCACCGAAAGCGTTAAAGCGCGATGCAGCCGCATACCTCATTCACGTCTATTAAGTCTACAGAAGCCAAATTGCAATACGTGAAGTGTCTAAAACATGAACTTTTTCCAGATGCGTGGAACCAATGCCAACGGAAGCTGTTGCTATTCAGAATGCAAGAAGACACCCTGCACTGATGATCCTTACCTTGAGGCTAAATAATTCATTTAGGAATAATGGCCATTCGATAAAACTTTTTTTTAATTCTAAAGAATGTGTATAACGCACCCAATTCGTTTTCAATAAAAATATTTCGGTCTCCTTGTCAGCACTACTTCTCTCTTAGGTAGCAAATTTACTCCAAGATGAAAATATTTTGGGTAAGATTCTAGACATAACGGTTAATTTGTGAATGCTAAAATTGCTATATGTCGGCTGGACATTCCGTGTAGACTATTTTTTTTTTCAAACTGAGTCTTGAGGCATATGCCTGGTGGTATTAAACATGGGGAAATACATAATACGAATAAGCAAAATTCTTATAAGATTTATTAGCGGATATCTAGGCAACCGTCTGAATGCCGTCCCTCTCCCTTGTGAACTTGAGGTCAGCCCCAAAGCCCATTCCCGGGTCCCACATCAGGGCGTTTCTCACATGTCCCACCCAAACATGCTTACCGTTCACCCATCTTGGTTCTCGCGCTTACTCGCATTAGCCTCGACATTGGCTCCGTGGTGCCCCTTTTGTTCTGCACCATGATCAAAATTTCGTCACCGTCAATCCAATTCTGTTCTTTTAGATGCGACTCATCTCTTGCTCTGAGGCATGTCCCTCCTGCGTCGTCGTCGCGCCGTCCGTCCGCATCCCTCCTCCGTTCTTCTCTCCCACAGCGGTGTGCAACACTCTTACTCCGGCTCATTAGCATACCACAGCTGGCGCGCTTGTTTGGGCGCGCTTCGCTGCGTAACGCTGCATAAACAACTGCTCCGGCGCGCGCAAGTTCGCGCATGCGTGACTTTCCTCCATTGTCTCCTCTCCTTCAAGCGCTGTGAATATAAAGCGGGTATCGCGCTGCGGCGGTTCAGTCAAGCGCTCGCTCTCGCACTTGACTTGACCTTGCTTGACTACTTCGTGCTTGACTTGATTCTTCCAATGAAGACGTGATGGAAGCGACGGCCCCTTCAGTGACTGGTGTGACACAACAATTACGCCCATCGTCCAGCGCATGTGATGGAAATGCATCATACGCGTTCACAACACGTTTCACGAGATTTAGAGAGAGAGAGAGACTAAACATGTTTATTGTTTCTTATTAAAGAGTCCATAGGGTGGCCTCCTCATTCGAGGAGCCCATTGGCACGGGCCGCGTCTTCTGCCCTCTCCACTAACTTGCGCTGGACGTCGAGGGAAGAGCTGGCCAAGGCGCTCTCCCAAAGCTCATAGGTGTGGAAGGGATTGGGCGCGTCAAGTGGGCTTTGTGTACAGCCGCCGACCATGTGAAAAAGTGTTCCAAACTCCCCGCAGAAGCGGCACAAACGGGGATACAGGGTGGGGGCTATGTAGTGGTTTCTGCTAGGGTGGGGGTAAGTATTAGTTTGCAGAGAATCAACCCAACGGAAACACCAATTGAACCCCCCCATGCGTCGCATCACACCAGGGTTCCCTCGCGGGAAGATGGGCGTACTTTTTGCCACGCTGCAATGGCGGCACAGTATACTTTCCAGCACGTATTCACCAAAATCTTCCGGCGATCGCGCAGCGCCGCCATTTTTCCGCGATCAGTGCGCCGCCAGCGGGCGCTTCCTGGGGGACTGCAGGCAAAGCAGCCACCGCCCCGGCCGCATGCCGTTGCTGGTATTAAACTGCGTATCGTGCGCGGTATTTGGGCGTCTCATTGGCTTGTAAATTGGTAAGCGCCTTTTCATTTGTCGTGTCATCGCCCCACAGTTTACTTATTCGGCCAAGAGAGCGCATTCAAGGCGAACGAGGAGTAATTGTGCGTCAGATTTGCCCCTCCTGCACAGATATCGCACATGCAGCGTCTCGCGCGTTTTTCTCGGCGAAATGCTCACTTGTGAGGTTTGATTTGGCCACTCCAGGCATTTTTGCATTCAATTGCTGCAGCCGGATGTTTAGTCACCTGCTGTCTTTTTAGATCCCGCCTTCAAGTCGCCGTGCCCTGAGCGTCCCTGCGCCGCTGTTGACTGCAGTAACAAACAAAGCAAGCGCATGATATTCACGCAAGAAATGTCCGTCGGTTGGTATACAGACGCAACTGAATTTGAACCAGTGGCAACCCCTGTCGCACCGCACCACATCTTTTGCTTGTTCCATGCTACACCGCTCTGCGTATCCCGTACGCCAGGCCAGCATGACTACACGACTCGGACCATGCGGGAACTATTCTGCGGTTTCCAATAAATACTAAGCCCAGGGAAATACTAAAAAAATAACGACTACTTCGCCCGCGGGAAACAACTATACACCACGTCTTCCGCGGCAAAGAAAGAATCTAGAGTGAAACAAGGTCACCTCTACTGCTGGAAAATGGTATGCCTCAAATGAAAAGTTCTAAATACATGCGAAGCTGAAGTTAACCGAAAATTATGGAAAATAAATTTTAATGCGTAAGCATGTTTTGCCAAGTACTGCAGAGATCAAAATCTGTAATGCCTGGCAGTTTCACAAAAACTCACAATGGGCGATCGAGGTTAACACGCTTTGTAGTTGTAATATTGTAAATGTAGACAATTTGTCGAAGGAAATGAAAAAAAAGACAAACTAAGAAGGAATAACCATGAACTTGCTATATGAAAAAGCCTACCTTATTCACCAACATCACGTAATTAATAAAATCAAAATCAACAAAACCCGAAAATACAAACCGAACACACAGAAATATGTAACAGAATACATAAAATTCGTAGTACGTACCAAACGTTAAAAGCTTTGCATTCGCAGAAAAGGGCCTAATTAGCGAAGTTTATACATTTGCCGTATATGAAGTTGAAGTTGACCTTTGTATCATTGTAAATCTTTGTAATATGTATAATGGAAAAAAGGAATTATTAACAAGGCTTGAATAAAAGTATAAAATAAAAATATAAACTCATCGGCGCACGCACCTCAAGTTATTCATGCAAAAACAAAATAAACTAGAAAAACCCGCCAGAAACGCGAATAAAATTGTAGACAAGTACCAATCTGGCGATAAACTGAAGAGAAGTGGCGGTGGCACCATTACCCAGTACACGATTCCCAAATGTTTAGTTTTTTTTATATTTCCTGTACGTAATCGTTTGTTTTGTTTCTGTACTTGTCGGTGAACTCACCGAGAACTTCGTGAGGGACCTGCAGCAATGCTGTCTGCCGAAGCCGGGCCTAACACACGCCCACGGTCGCTGTTTACATGAACAGCTACGAGCGTCGAGCACAAATTGACCGCCGTGTAGCCGTGCGCGTAAGATAAGCTGCTGTGCGTACAACGCTGGACAGAAATCAGAGGATAAAACGCTTATTTAAATGTTACCACGACGAGCACTTTTTAAAGTGTTGAACATCAACATTAGTGTGCATGTCACCCCATGACAGCACCAGTTTTCCAGTGTGCCCGGAAAGGGAGGAGGAGGAAGTAGCCTTTATTGTGGCAGGAAGACTCTACGTCAAGTGGGGGAAGGGAAGTAGAAGGTGGGGGGTTTGTAACTTGGGACATCTTAAATGCGTACAGTTCGACCCAAAACAGGTGGGCTCCTTAAGAATGCTGAAGAGGCCGCGTTGGGTGAGGAGAGAGGCTCACGACTCTAGACTGCTCGCGCTAGACCGCTTTTTACGGAAAAGTGTGAAATTAAAGCCAGCATAGAGGTTCCAGTGTACGAGGGTCGATGTAAAGAGAGGTTGTATTTGGAGGAGGCTTGAAGGTTCTGTAGCGTGCGAACTTCGGGCAGGGCCAAATTAAGTGCTGGAGAGTGGTGGGAGTGTGGGAGGCGCAGAAGGGACATCGAGGCGGTAGAGACGTTGTGTACCATTTACGGAAGGTCTCAGGGGTAAGGCTAGCATTAGCAAAATATTTGTTTATGAAAATTTCAGCTGATCTTGGGAGCGAGGGCAGGGCGGATAAAAAGCCCGTTGGAGTCAAGTCCTTGAGACGGTCTTTTTTTTCCTTTTTGTAACGTAGAAGCTGTATCGCTGGTGGTAATGTGTCAGTATGTGGAGGAGCCAAGTCGGGTAGCAGCGGAGGACGAGAGGTTATACACTCCCGCGCAGACGAGTGGGCTGCCTGGTTCCCCGGTGATGACTCCTCGTGTCCAGGTGACCAGTCGATGCGAACATGAATGCCGCTAGATTTCAGGATAGAGATCTCATGAATAATTTTGTTGGCGACAGTATTGGTCGACGTGGGACATTTTAGAGTCTGTAGGGCTTCGAAAGAGAGTCTGTCAGGATGCGTATCTGGGAAGGCACGGAGGTGTGAAAGTCAAACATGAGGTAGTCTATGGCTTGAACAATAGCATGGAGTTCCGCTTCGAGGATGGTAGCACATGGAATATTAAGAGATCGTTTGCCTTGGATGGAAGGGAGGTCAGGTGAAGCCCATGCGGTGCCAACTAGCGGAGGAGAAATGCTCGCGTCGGTGTAAATGTCGATTTCGTGGGGGAGTTCACTGTTTCGGAGGGCGTTGATGCGGGCACCGCGGACGGGGCGGTCGTTGCGCGGGACGGGGTGGGGGGCCGTAGAGTCCGTGACAGAAGGGCGTCTCCACGGAGCGAGAGGCAATGGGATGTCGGGGGGTTCAGGCGGCTTGAGATTACCCCAGGTGATGATAGAGACACCTTCGTGGGTTAATGTGCGCTTATGAAGGGATTGATTCACTTGCTTTTTAATTATATTTTCCAGTGGAGGAAGAGCAACTGCAGCTTTCAAGTTCTCCAGACGAGTATGTTTTGGTAGTCTGCTGAATGTGCGAAGGGTGGCTCGGTGCAAGTGTTGAAGCGTTCTCATGGCCGTTTTGTTGAGGTGGTAGGTTTGGGCTGCGTAAGTTATGGTACCAATTGCGACAGCGGGGGCTAAAGTTTGGGTTGCCTTCTGGCTTGCTCCATCGAATTTGTTCGAGAGGCACCCGCCGCGGTGGCTGAGTGGCTAAGGCGTTGCGCTGCTGAGCACGAGGTCGCGGGTTTGATTCCCGGCCGCGGCGGCCGCTTTTCTGATGGAGGCGAACAGCAAAAACGCCCGTGTGTACGAGATTTCGGCGCACGTTAAAGATCCCCAGGTGGTCAAAATTAATCCGGAGCCCTCCACTACGGCGCGCCTCATCGCCTGCGTTGCGTCGGCGCGTTAAACCCTACAATCAATCAATCAATCAATTGTTCGAGAGGCGATGTATGGCATGTTGAATTGTTTTTCATTCATCTTTCAGTTGCTGTAACCATATTGACGGGCTGTTTTTGTGTCCGATTGGGATTCGGAGTAGTCGTATGGGTTGAAAACTAGCTGTTATAGGAGTACCGGCGAGAGAAGAGTTGAAAGGTTATGGTGTGGAGGGGGTTTGTGGCCAAATACAGTTAAGAATTCGGTTTTTTCGGGGGCTAATTCGAGACCAAGAGAGGCCAAGGAGCATTCAAGGCTATTTGCGGCGGCTTGGAGTTCATGAAAAGTCGGCCGATTCAGTCCATTATGGTTACATCGTCTGCATATTTTTATTTTATTTTTATTTATTTACAGTATACTGCGGTCACGGAGGGCCATGCAGGTGGGAACATGGTGATGCAGATATACAATATATGTGGCACGGCAGTAGCCACATTGCGCACAAGCACCCTAAGTAACAAATAGTGAAGGAATAGACGTATCGGCATAACTACAAACATGGGAAACGGTTTAACCCAGCCAAGGAATAAAAATAACACACAGGGTTCAATACACATCACATCAAGAAGACACCATAGAGGTCTCCGAAAACAATGAAAGGTGTGCAGAATACTTTACTGCTAACAACAGATAACAGGGCATCAATAAAACATCAGCATTTCAAAAGAGACAAAATACAAAGGAAATATGACAAGGTCGTTAACTGGTTGACTGCGTTTCCAGATCAGTCAGCAGTGCACTCTCAAAAACACTAACAGATTCCGATGAAACAATTTTTTCAGACAACGAATTCCAGTCAACAATAGTTCTAGGAAAAAATGAATATTTAAAAAGGTTCGTGCGAGTTTGATAAGGAAGGATGTTATGCGCATGCCGATTTCTGGATGTGCGACTCAAGAAAGGCTGAATATATGCGCGCGCATTTACGTTCAGTTTGTTGCGATAAAGTAAAAACAAAAATTTAAGTCGGGCTATTTTCCTACCCTGCTCCAGGGAAGGAATCTTATTTACCAGCATAAGGGATGACGGGGAATCTTTTCTCTTATATTTGTTAAATATAAAACGAACCGCCCGTCTCTGTACCATATCGAGTCTATGCTTATCTTTTTGATAGTAGGGGTCCCACACGACGCTCGCGTATTCAATTTTAGGCAAAACAAAGGATCTCTAGGCCAGAAGTTTTGCATTGGCTGGCGCATTACGCAGTCTTATGTCTAGAAGTCCAAGTTTCGAGTGGCTGCTGTACAAATGTTTTCAATGTGCGTAGACCATGTAAGTTTGTTCGTGATTGTTAACCTAAATATTTGTATTCTGTGGCTCTCTGTTACGATATCGTTATTAATTTTTGTACGTGAAGAAAATGGTTGCTTTTTATTGTTACGCGCAGAAGCACAGTTTCTCAGAGTTCAGAGACATTGACCAGGTTGTGCACCATCGTGTATTTTCGCTAGACTGAAGTTTAAGAAATTGATCGGCGGCATGTCACCTTTTTTAAAAATCAAACAATCATCTGCAAACAATCTAATCTCAACATCAGGACATATAGCAGCAGTGATATCGTTTACGTACATGAGAAAAATATTGGTCCTAAGACGCTCCCTGGGGCACGCAGACGAACTGGTAAACGCCGGAGAAGTGCCCATTCACATCCACGAACTGAGTTCGGTTGGACAAGTACTGCTTTATCGAATTGATAATAAAGGAGGGGAGGCCAAATCTTTGAAGTTTTATTAAAAGTTTACAATGGGAAACCCGATCAAAAGCTTGCTAAAATCCAAAAACACTAAATCAACCTGCCCGGAGTATCAAGGGCTGGAAGCTATCTCGTGAATAGTAGTTGTGAGCTGAGTAGTCGTTGAAAGGCCTTTGCGGAATCCATGTTGGTAATCAGATAGCAATTTATTACGTTCGAGGAAGTCGGCTATGAAATGTACAATGATGTGTTCCAGTATTTTGCCGCAAGATGAAATCAGTGATATTGGGCGGTAGTTTTCTTTTTGTAAACGGTCTCCTTTTTTATGAACTGCAACTACGCGGGCGATACGCCAATCATCTGGGATGATAGCCATTTTTAAGCATGAACGAAAAATAGCGGCGAGAATATGTTACACGGGCTCGGCATACCGGCGCAGCAAAGCATTAGGAATGTTATCCGGCCCGCCTGAAGATTTATCTTTTAAATTCAGTAAAAAGTGAAAAAGACGCCTTCTACGGAAATAAAGTTATGATCAAAAAGGGCATCACCAAACGACGGAATGTCACTATCAGGCGGAGAGAATACGGACTGTGAAATATTCATTTAAGATCGTCAGCTACGCCCCTCGGCTGCGTTATAAGCACATCAGCGTTCTTTATTTTGTCTCTATTTGTTTAGATTCGAGCTAGAAAGCGCCAGAACTTCTGAGGGTTTGTTTTTAATAAAACTAGGCAAGGTAATTTCGAAAATATTTGTTTTTTTGCACACGACAATTGCGCTCTGCAGTTCTTCACGAAGATGGCGAAGTGAAGTGATTCAACATTTGTAACTTTTTTCTTTTTTGCGCGTCTAATTCTGCGTTTCAAATGAATAATGTTCCTATCAATCCACGGGTTCTGGCGATTTGTCTTTATACGCCTCGAAGGAACAAATTTTCAATGCATTGTTTTAATAGTACCTTAAACTTATTCCACAGATCAATAGCATCATCGTTTTGCATGTTTATCTACAAACCACCCAGAGCTCGTCGAGAATCGCGTTGTCATTTGACTTACTGAAGTTTTTAAACTGTTTTACTCTTTGGCCGATTCTTCACACAGCTGCCTAAGGTGCAAGAAAAAAGGACTAACTTATGGTCGGATATGCCATCCTCTACGCGCACAGCATAATCAGTAATACTTCTGCTGACAAATACAAGATCTAGTGTTGCGCCCCCACCTTCAGATTCACGGGGTGTTCATGAACAACCTGAGCTAAATCATTTGTAAGCCTGATATCTTGCACTGTACTGTCAAGTAGGTGGCATGTGATGTTGCTAAGACCATCAAGTGTCGGCAGGTTAAATCTCCAGCATAATCAACGATCCGTTCATATGAGCAGACATGCTGATTAGATAGGCCAACATAGAATTCAGGGGGCGAAGAAGGGCGGCCTGTACACAGCCCCCCAATGTTAAGTGCATGTCCCCAACAGTTTATTTTCAAAATAGGCTTTCGTGGTTTTCTATCTGGGGTAGTAGCGTAGCGGAGAGCGTGTTTTTTAATAATGACTGCTATTCCACCCCCCCGGAAATACGATCACGTCGGAAAAATATGATATGCATCATCAACTATTACTTCGTCTGGTATACCATCGTGCAGCCAAGTTCCGGTATTACTGTACTATGGGGATCGTGGGTTAAGGAGGAGACATTCAAGTTCGTTATTTTATTCACAATGCTACGTGCATTAAGGTTCACTACTCGAAGGCAATCTTTGCTTGGCGCATGCTGCTTTCAGACTGCCTTGCCTCTGGGCTCTGGCCGTGTTCCTCCGAGTTACTGCTTGCCCCCACGCTATCCCGGGGTAAACGTTTTCGGCGATAAAACTACCACGATCGTTTTCTAGCTTCATTCCATGCGTAAAGAACGCCATCTACTTTTAACTTGTCCGTGGGTAAGAATCACCTCTTGCCGTTATCTTATCAATCTTCGCAGATTGCCACAGGAGCCGCCTCTTATGCCGTGTCGAATAACATAATCATTACTGATCGATATGCTAGTGCCTTTTAACTTTTTGCATTTCGAAGCACGGCCTCTTTTTCTGTGAAATCTTGGAAACTAGGCAATGATGGCCTATTTCCTGACGCCTACCAAGACGGTGAATTCTGGCCACGGATCTGCAAGTCTGCCCTAGTTTCTGCCAAAAAGATCGCTTAACCACTTTTTCTCTCAAATCTGCTCATCTTCTTCGCCTTGTTCACTGATTGCCGTAAATGACGAGGTTGATCTCGACTAACGGTCCTCAAGGTCTACCATCTTTCAGCCTGCTGGCCTATTTTTTGCTCAAGTGAGACTGATTTGCTCCTGAAGGGTTTGAATTTGCACATTTTTTTCACAAAGTATCTGCCACCTTTTTGTCTAGCTCATTCCAACGATTGCTAGGGCAGTTACGGTGCTTTCGGTAGCTTCTAGTCTATTTCTTATAGCGCCAATTCTTCTAGTATTGTTGATTGGCCCCGTTTGAAGTTGCTTGAACATTTCCGCTACTGTAGGTCCGGATTTTGTTCAACATCGCCGCAAGAAGAATCAACTTGCAAACACACAAACAACTGTACGCCATCAGAATACACTTCCGTGGCACGGCACAATCAGTAACATACGGTCGTCACTATCGGATGGTAGAAATGTTTTGAACAAACCTGTACAAAAGCAGGGACGATTTCGTTAGCTGCATTGCTCCTACCGCCTCGCCGTGCCCACTGCCGAAGAACCGCTGCTGGCTTTCTTTTATAACCAGATCTTCTGACGTCGTCGATGACGGGTTGAGAGGACGAGGGCTGGGAGTCATGCGCAGAAAGGCGCCCGCCGGAGGCAGGGGACAACGTTGATAGCAGGAGCCATCACCAGTGTCTTCCACATCGGGCGCTGGACACGTGCCTATAGTGGATGGTGCGACGGCGGTGACGAGTAGAAGGGCCTGTACAAAAAGCAGGGACGATTTCGTTAGCTGCATTGCTCCTACCGCCTCGCCGTGCCCACTCGCCGTGCCCACGCCGTGACTCTGCTCCCCGATATTGTTAATCGTGCAGCAGAGTCACGTTCGAGATTTCGAGCGACCCTCACCATGGCGAGATTAAATAGTATCGGGGAAAGTATGGATCCCTGAGGTACTCCGCGGTCAAGGTAGTAAGTGCGAGGAGTCCCGCCTAGGTGAGATCCTTGAAGTCGTATTGGCCGAGCGTTCAGAAAATTGCGGATTCAGATTTGTGCCCGGGTGCTTGGGTAGGCGTGCACCAGTTCCTCTAGTATGGCGGATTGGTTAACGCGATCAAAAGCCTTGCGTAGGTCAACCGCTAGGATCAAGTCGGGAGGAGAGTGGTTATGACAGGAGCGATTGATCACTCGACGTAATAGCCGAAGGCTATCGTGAGTGCTCAGGTAAGGGCGGAAGCCAGTCTGTGCAGGGTGAAAGTATGGTTTGACGTATTCAACGTAATGGGTGATACGGTTATTGATTAGCCTTTCTATGCGTTTGCAGAAAACAGGAGTAAGAGAGATGGGTCGGAGGTTGGGGAGGTCAGTTGGGCCGGTACCAGGCTTCTTGCGTTTGCGAATAGGGAAGATGAGAGTGAGCTTAAGATGCTCAGTAACTTCACCATTTTCCCAGCAGTGCTTAACATGGCCAAGTAAGGCAACAAGGGCAGGTTTTGGCAAGTTGCGGAGGTGTTTCCAGGTCACACCGTCATTTCCAGGGGCAGATTTAGGTTTACCTTGGTGAATGGCCGTGTAAAGTTTATTGAAGGTGAAGGGAAGGTCGAGGTCGTCCTGTGGCGATGAAATGGGTATGTGTGGAAGAGGAGGAGGGGGTGAAGTTGGGCGTGTGGGAAGAAAGCCATAATGATATCATGTTCAACGCTGGCTGGGTCTTTTGTGAGCGTGAGGGTAGCAAATAGTGTAAGTCGCTGTTTTTTTCTTAGGTCCAAGACTTTGGTGAATTTTCCATAGAGCCCGAAGGCCTTTTCCATGACCGAGTGTGGCAAAGAGATCATTTCAGTGGTTATTGGAAAGGCAACGTTTATATGACGTGATGAGTTTATACTCGCGGCGGACGCGGACAAGGATTCTAAGACCGTTTGCCGGTAGAGCGGTTCAGTTGTGTGAGGTAGTGCACTTTTTCCAGAGGTTTGTGAGGTGGGCATGGAGAGCTGGTGTGTCGGAAGAGCACTCGATTTCTTCGGCGGCTGCTTGGGTACAAGTTCGAATAAGATTTTCAAAATCATCGAAGGAGGCAGGGGGGTCTTTTTGGTCGATATATTCGCGTAAGGTGTCCCAGTCTAGTCGTGATAGTGTTTGCTTGGTGCGCGTCTTCTTGCCACGACACGTTATAAGGAGGGGGAAGTGATCACTACCCCAGGTTGTAGAGTAGGGGGACCAACTTTTGATCAGATTGGGTGTTGCCCAAGTGAAGTCCTGTGTGGTGTCTTGCTGAGCTTTATGAAGGCCAATTCTTGTCTTTTGGAAAGGTTCATTGATAAGAATGAAATTGTGGAGATCCATGGTGTCGGCGAGAGAGCTTCCTCGAGCAGATGTGCGGCTTGGGGGTGATGGGCGTTGAAGTCACCACAAATGAGTATTGGAATATTTGGGTGACGGGTGACGAGAGCCGGGGTCCAGGCAAACTCGGAGGAACGTGAGGGACTGTCGATAGGTTTGTAGTAGGCTGAGACGAGAATCATTTTGCGGCCAGAATGGAGGCGTGTTAAAACTGCACTGACTTCGTGATTACAGGATGAGAATTCAGGGAGGATGACAGGGGAGGTAGCGAAGTGGGACTGTACAAGAACGGCGGCATATCCAGGGGTGAGAGTTGATTTTACTTTGGGCCTACCGCGCGTCAATTGCGTGATAGATGGGTTCGTATGTGTAACATAACCGGGGATACTCGGAGTTCCGTGTGTTTCTTGGAAGAGAATAAAGGAGGGTTTGGACAGCTTAACCTTCATCAGTAAAGTTGTGCGCTGGTGCTGAAAGCTGCGGCAGTTCCACTGTAGTGCCGTTACTGGGGCAGTCATGAAACAATCTGTGGACGTGGGGGTGGGATCTTTCTCAGGGGCTCTTTGGTTGGGTCAATGGGTGGAAGGCGTGTAATGACTTGTTGTAGAAGTGTTCGTAGTTGATTTACCTGCGTGTCGATATAGGAATGCGTGTTTTTGCAATCTTCCTGTCGAGCGAGTCGTTCTGGATGTATGTCAGTACGTATAGTTTGCAGTACTTGAGTAAGTTGGGGGTCCAGTTTGGATTTGGGGGTAGGAGTGCGTTTAGTACTAGAGCTTCGAGTGCGCCTTGTGGATGAAGGGGTCGTGGATGTGGACGGCTGGGAGGAGGGCGGTTGACAAGGGGGTGGTTGAGAGGAGGGTGGGAGTCTTGGTTGTTGGGCTCGTTTATGTTCTATGATTTCGGCCTTGAGTTGCTGATTTTCTGCACGAAGGGCATTCAGTTGAGAAAGTTGAGAAAGAATATGTGCCATATTGTTGTTAGAGTTTTTCGATTGAGAATTAATTTTGGGCTCGTTTGTAATGGTTTGCGTAGTAGGAAGACGAGGGAATGAAATATCTTTTTGCTGCACAAGATCCGCCCAAGAGATGCCGTTGGTGCGGTAGTTGGCAGGGGGCTTGCTGGGTGGCGTGGGAACTCTTCCAGGGCAGGTAGATTTCAGTGCAATGTGGCCCAAGTCATCGCAAACGACGCAGTAGATGGTGGATCCACAGTCTGTTGTGTCGGGATGCATTTTCCCACAGTTGCGACAAAAGGTTGGAGAATGACAATGTCGAGACATGTGCCCGATGTTATGGCTGTTGTAACATACCATTCGACGCGGTTGGTATGGCGACACTTTGATGATGGCCATATAGTATTTACCACTTTTGGGAGATTGGGAGAGTCGAACGTTAAGACTGCTCTATTGGAGTGCCAAGGCGGTGGCATGCTATGATTTTGGCTTGTTCGCAGCGGATCCATTTCAGAATTTCTTCATTTGTTTCATTGGGCTCAACTTCAATAACACCTCTGGACGTATTGGGCCGATACGGGTGTTGCGGATTTCTAATCTGCCGCCAACATGGACAATGATGATGATAGTAGAGACGCTGACAACGAAGTGGCACGTTCACGCGCCTCGCGATGCGTGCTCGCACGTTGGCTCGTGATTGAGTTCAGAACGCTGCGCTTGAACGACCATGCATGGCTTTGCGTCGTTCTCTCCACGGCGCCAATAAACGCTGAAGAACGGTTTTCCCGACTCGTATCATTGGTGCCGAAAACTCGGGAAGCAAGCCAGCATCGCGGCGAGCCTTCTTTTTACGAGCTGGGTGAGCCTTTTCTTCAGTTGCGACCGACATGGATCGAGTCAAGAGCAAGCGCGCGTCACGGCGGGCTATGAACACGAAGATAATCAGCGAAGTGGACCAGCTGCTCCAGTCCCAGCAGTTTGCCCTTTCGGCCCTTCGTGTCGCTCACGGTCGTCTCCGAGCAAGCAACTCAGCATTGTCTGCGCTCAACGCCGAGCTCGAAGCCCACCTGACCGACGACCAAGCATATGAGGACTACGCTTCTGTCATGGAGTACGAGGACGCAGCGAACAGCACCCTGGCGTTACTTGAGCATCATATGGACGTCCTGAAATCTTCTACGTCCCAGACTTCTTCTTCATTGGATGACGCCAGCGGGGACCGAAGAGCTGCGAATTCAGGCGGACAAGCTTTTCCTGCTACCCGTGAGTTTGGAGCACGTCTCCCGAAGCTAGAACTGTTGCGCTTCGACGGAGCTATAACGCGGTGGCAACCCTTCTGGGAAATGTTCCGACATTTGGTCCATGAAAACCCCAAGCTGTCCAACACCGACCGCTTCCACTACTCAGTTTCGCTTCTCGACGGAGCTGCTGCGGAAGCCGTTGCGGGCATTCAAATTACCGAGTCCTCGTACTCAGATGCCCTAGATGTCCTAAAAATTCTTTTTGAAACGTAAAGTTGATTGATCAAAAGCACTTAGAAAAGCTCCGGATGCTCAGGCCCGTCGAGTTATCTAGTAACGTAGCCGCTTTGCGGAAGCTTTACGATGCCGTGCAGATGAACCGGAGAGGACTAGAAAGCCTGGGAATCGGCATGTCATCATACGCGGCCATGCTGAATGAAGTGCTTTTGAAGGCCATACCTAGCGACATTGTCGTGGACTACTTGAAACGACAGAGCCTTGCTGCGAGCACATCTTCTACGAGCAGTCAAGTTTCGTCGGAAAAGGAGATTGAACATCTGCTGTCTTTTCTGCGAGTGGAAATAGAGTGCCGAGAAAGAAGCTGTCAAATCAGCAAGCCACCGCGAAGTCATGACGCCGAACGCGGATCTAAGAAGCAGCCGTTTATTCCGGCCGCTGCGGTTCTCCAGAACAAGGCAAAGACCTCTGCTTGTTTCTTCTGCGCCGCTACGGATCACAGGACGGAAGAATGTTCTGGTGACATTGACTTGGCTGACAAGCGAACTCGCCTGTCAAGTGACGGCCGATGCTTCAAATGCACCGGAAAGGGACATCTCGTACGGAGTTGCCGAAGAAAGGTCCAGTGTCAATCATGTAAGCGCCGACATGCCACCACGATGTGCACCTACCGCAGCGCTAAGAGACCTTCGTCGGAATCGGCTGGAAAAACGCGACAGGCAGCGATGCACATCGCCACACGCAAATCAACCGTCCCGCGACTCATCAGCGACGTCCTACTACAGACGTTTAGGGCATGGATGACAACTTTGTCGCATTGCTGCTACGTCCGCGGAGTGTTTGACAATGGTAGCCAGCGGAC
Source organism: Haemaphysalis longicornis (assembly GCA_013339765.2). Classification (NCBI taxonomy): domain Eukaryota; kingdom Metazoa; phylum Arthropoda; class Arachnida; order Ixodida; family Ixodidae; genus Haemaphysalis; species Haemaphysalis longicornis. The sequence goes on from CM023457.1 coordinate 110,573,353, forward strand.
ATTCATCAGAGAAGACGTCGTCGCTAAGCTGAAGTTAAAGGCGACTGGCGAAGTCGATCTAGCCATCAGTGCTTTCGGCCCATCTGGAGGTCACAAGAAGTTTAAAGTCGTCAGAGCGACCCTTCGCAGTCAACATGACAGCACGTCTGCTGAGGTCGACGCCATCGTCGTGCCTTTCATTTGTGAAGACGTGGCTGAAGCACCAAAGGGCAACACGCTTTTGCAACGCCTGATTTCCGAAGGGAAGCTTCTGGCTGACACCATTGCTTTCCCAGGTATGGAGTTCAAGCAAGGAGTAAGCCTTCTAATTGGATCCGACCAGATCTGTAAGTTCGCGCCAAAAACGAGCCAAGTACAGTGGGAAGAAACGAATCCTGCTTTGGTCGCCGTCAGCACAAGCCTCGGATGGACCTTACAAGGACCGTTATCTCTGCGAGAGAGCAATAGATGCAAAGGCAGCACCCTCGTCTGTGTTCTCCGCACAGACACGCACGACAATGAGGACCGACCTTGCTCTTTTCGGCGGTTTCGGAAGGTAGATACTGTTGGTCTAAAGAACACTTCCATTCCCCATCCAGATGAAGATGCATTGCGCAGGTTTGAAGAGTCTACGGTCGACAACCGCAAGAATGCCCTTTCCAGACCTCATAGGTTACGTCGACAACTTTCTGCAAATGAAGACGGCGTAAGAGCCTACGATAATGCTGTGAGGCAAAGCAAGAGCGCTGACCACGCAGAAAAAGTTGTGAAGGGCCACATTGAAAAACGAATGAATCTCAACTGCTCCTTACAAGAAAAGAAACGCCGGCTACTGGAACCTGGAGATGACCGTTGTAACCACTCCATTGGCAACGCTCATATGCGACTTTTTCACTGTGGAGTCGGCAACGCTCTCGCTGAAATACGTGAGAGTGACGGGGAGGCTACAGGCCGACAAAGCATGAAGTTTTCGGACGTTGTGAATTGTGTTCACTTTTCATCCAGCAAGCAACTGCGACCACAGCGCTACCGAGGGACGTAGTCGGCCAATTCCAGTACTTTTTATAGAGCATGGTCAATCGATGATAGTGTTTGCCAAAGACGCTCACACTATGATCTGACAAGTTCAGCTAATGTGCTGTAGAGAATGTGCTTGGCTAGTGCTAATGTTGTCTGCTTTGTATCTATGCGAGTGAGCATTTGGTGGGCGCGGAGGATGTTGCGGATTTCTAATCTGCCGCCAACTTGGACAATGATGATGATTGTAGAGACGCTGACAACGAAGTGGCACGTTCACGCGCCTCGCGATGTGTGCTGGCACGTTGGCTCCTGATTGAGTTCGGAACGCTGCGCTTGAACGACCATGCACGGCTTTGCGTCGCTCTCTCCACGGCGCCAATAAACGCTGAAGAACGGTTTTCCCGACTCGTATCAACGGGGACAGCTTGATTTCAATTGGAATGGTGACTGAGGATCCGCTCTGGAGGAAATGTAGCTGAGTGGCTGAGAAGAGACGTTGCGTGTGGAAATCGTCGTACACTGTGATGTAAAGGCAATTGCCGAGTGTGTCTTACCGGTGGGAAGCTAGTTCGGCAAAGTAAGGGTTTGGTGCAGTTGTGCCAATTAGATGGGCCAGGGTATGTTTGGGAATCTCATTGACGCTGATTTTAGCGAGCGGTCTGAGCACGAGTAGAGAGCGTGGCCTACTCACCCGATCAATTTTGGTCACGGTTCTGCTGGTACAAGAGATTGGCCGAGTCCACGAAGCACGGTCATTGAGAGGTCCGAGTTGAGAGTGTGCTTCCGGGTAATTCAGGGGTGCATCAACTGAGCTGGGAACACTCGGCAGGTATTGCACGTCGTCTTGCATATAGACGTCCTCACATGCCGCAGTTGGGTCAGAATGGGGCGCTGTTTCATTGGTGGTCGATGAACTGCTGGGTGGTGTAGAACTGCGGGGCACCGTTGCAGGGGCAGTCACGTCGATGGCCGGTGGCGGCGTAGCGGCGGTCAGTGGGGGCAGCGTAGTAATGACTGGCGTTGTAGACGCAGGAGGTAGAAGCGACGCCGTCTGCAAGTCCGGCACAGGGGGCCGCAGCAGCGCCGGCGGCGCCGACATGATTGCGCCGAGGCCTAATGTGGCAGTGGCGGTGGTGGGGCTGCAAAAAGCCCCGTGGTTCCAAGAAACTGGTGACACTGGGTATCATAATGAAGCGGGGCGCTTCGTTATCAACGAGGAATCACTGAGAAGAAGGTGGATGGTAGCGAACAGGGTTTATCTGAGCACCTCGGTGGTCGCATGTCTACGGCGCTCTGCAAGTTCCCGTCGGGCCTAACGCACACTCAACAAATGTAGGACAGCCACAGCTCATAACCAAGTCCATGGCTCCCTTTCCTACAAAGTAAAGGAATGAGTTCTCGGCTGCACCCACCAGAGCGACACGGCGCTTATTCGACCGCGAGAAGCCTCCGACTGTGCTTTGCGTTTTAAAATCTCCCCCCCCCCAATTAGAGCGAGTATATTGGGATACGTTTGAAGGATATGCCGAATGCATATAAAAGGACCCTGTCTTCCGCGCTATACACACGGCGATAGTACACAGATGCACGGTACGTGTCTTTCCGGTTGGTAGCTGTACCATAACTATAAATGCCTCGTGATCCGGCGAACTGTGCCCAGTAATCGCCAAATGAGAGCAGCTTAGGTCAGATATAGGTCAGTCAGAGAGAAGCTTAGATCACAGTGGGCACGGCAGCACCGCAACCATCATGCTGTCTAATCAAGGCATTTTGTTCCTCAAGCAGGTACTGCTGCTTTGCGCATCGTGCCAAGCGCAAGCCCCGGATTTGTGCTTCTTAGGATCGGCTGCTCGTGCGGCCGATATCAGCATAGGAACGCTCTCCTGCGACAGCCTGGAACCCGGACGCCATGGAAAGACGACTGCTGCCTGGGAGCTGCCTATAAAGTCGGCACCTTCGGGAATCGGTTTCAGTGGGCACGGCAGCACCGCAACCGTCATGCTGTCTAATCAAGGCATTTTGTTTCTCGAGCAGGTCAGTTACTCTTCCAAATATGGTTATAGAAATGATAACCGTTTTGTTGTAGTGCTGCCGTGCCCGAGTGTGCTGTTTTCTGAGTTTGCGTCTCTGTGTCTCTTGCTGTCGGGTGATGTAGAGCTTAATCCTGGACCTGACGTTAACGCAATGTTGAAGGAGCTTTGTGATGGGCAAAAGGAAATTCAAGAAGAGCTAAACGACCTTGGAAAGCGGATGGGGCAAGTGGAAAAGACCCTTCAAATTGTTAAAGACCCAGCAGATGCCTTGGCCAAGCTAACAAAAACAGTTAAAGAACTAAACGAGACCGTTTTGAGGCAACAAGAGAGAATGGTAATATTAGAGGACCGAAGTCGGCGAAACAATCTCATGGTCTTTGGAATCGCAGAAAACGAAAAAGAATCCACTGACGACCTCAAATCCAAAGTCCTAACCGACGTTTTCAAATAAATACTTGGTGTGACACTGACCACGGTAGAACGAATCCACGGGGTTCGCAAAAAAATAGTAATAATCCCAGACCAGTTATCCTGCGACTTTTTGACTGCAGAGAAAAATCGAAACTGTACCAAAGCTGCAAAAACTTAAAGGAAGTGGCATTTCTATCGGCGATGACTTTTCCAGGGAAACACTAGCGAAACGCAAGCTACTCTGGAATTCGGCAAAACAGGAACGCGATGACGGTGAACGAGTTCAACTGAATCATGGCAAATTAATAATAAACAGCGACGTATTTTTTGGGGGGATTACTCAAAAAATGGCCGAGTACGTATTAGGCGCAACAATAATGCCCCGTCGTCCAAAACGAACAATGCCCGGTCGTCCGAAGACTCGGAATGAAGCCATGTCAATTTAAACTCTTCTGACCTTCGACTAATTAACCTTAATGCTAGGAGCCTCACGAATAAGGTAGGTGATCTAGAATACTTGCTAGCTAGCTGTGATCCACATATTGTCACTGTCAGTGAAACATGGTTACGTTCTGAAATTAAAAGACTCTGAAATTATACCCCCAGGTTGCAAAATATTTGGCAATGATACAGAATCGAAAAAAGGAGGCGTAGCCATAATCGTAAAAGAAAACCTCCAGTGCGTTTTTATATCCGTTATTCCAAATCACGAGAGTGTTTGGTGCAAAATAAAGTTCCAAAATACGTCATTTGTTGTCGCAGCCTTGTACAGGCCACCAACTGCGCACATATCGTATCTAGAAAATTTACAAGACCACTTGGAAGGACTTAAGGTCTCAAAATGTAAGCTGATTCTTGCGGGAGATTTCAAACTTGGGGGTATTGAATGGAACAATTTAACAGCTGATGCGAAAGAACAGGCTTCCTGTGAAGTTATCCTTGGTATTGCTTTCAATAATGATTTAAGCCAAGTCGTTCGGGAAAACACAAGTATAGCCGGATCATCGCAGTCTATGCTTGATTTAGTTTTCCTTGATGCTTGTTTCGAAAAAAAATTACGAAGTAACAATTCAGGAGGGGCTGTCTGATCATAAACTCATTTTCGTTGAACTTAAAACTGGTCTTTCTTCGGCCCGAGCCATCGAAAAGACCATATTTGTTCGCCAGTACGACATAGCTTACGATACAAGTATTATTGATTACTTATCATTTATGTTGGACAGATTCCAAGCAGAAAGTAACGTCAATAACTTGGGGCTGCGGTTTAAAGATATCGTCTCGTATTGTATCTCAAGTTTCGTCCCACTGCGAAAACAAAGAAAACAGAAACAAAACCCATGGGTAACTCGAGAAATAATTCACATAAAGAGACGGATCGCTCGCCAAAGACGACAGAAAAGAAGGAACTGCGAAAAAAAAATTCCCCCGCATTTCCCCGAGGGGAGAATGTGAAAGTGCGAATGCACGGTTGTCGGCCCGCTTGCGGCGCTTGCGCTCGGCCTCCGCAGCCCACCGCCTCGCCGCCTTCTCTTCCATCTCTTCCATCGGGTTTGTAGTATCACGTGTACACCATGGTTATCAAGCCGCTATAACGCCGCTGAGTCGCCAACGCACGCCGCTGACGACGTAGTTTGAATGCGTTAAAGATATAAGGCGCGATACTGACAATATCAGCGTCGCGTCCGTGGCTTATTCGGTAGAGCGTCGGGCTGCGGCCCGCAAAGTCCTCGGATCGAAACCTGGCGCCGGATGCTGTTTCTTCTTTAAAGAGCGCTGCGGACGCCGCCGACGCCACCGCCGCCGCCGACGCCGGCGGTGGATGGTTTGGGGTCGCTTATAAAGTGCATTCGCACTTAAAAATAGCTGAGTTGTCGCGGCAGTTGCGAAAAAAGCTTAAGACTGCGAAAGAAAAATACTACACCCATACCTTGTCCAACTTTATGGTCTCCTCCCCGCACCGTTTTTGGCGTCACTTATCGCAGGCCGAGAACCAGCCACACAGCATTATCATGAATGGAACAGTTCTGCATGACCAAGGAAGGGTAGCGTCACATTATAACACGTTTTTTCAGTTCGTATTTTCTCTGCGATCATGCGGTGATCAGTCGCACAATACAAAGTCTGGCCCTCATTCCTCGGATATGCCAGACATAAAGATTACGTACGAAGGCGTCGCTTCCCTCCTACTAAACATTAACGTAAAAAAATCGAGTGGTCCTTGTTGTATCCGCCGCCCACCGAGTCACCACACGTGGCAGAGAGACGCAGACGCTCGTACCCACGGAAAAGAGAGCCTTTATTCATGTTACACGATATTTATAACCGGGCTTGCGGTTGCTGATGATGATGCTGGAAATTAGCCACCTTAGCATTGTGCGCCACCTGGTGGCATGAACAGAACTAAATTACACAACACAACATCCCCTCCTCCCAAAAAGGGGCAGAAACACCGTCGCACAACACAACATCCCCTCCTCCCAAAAAGGGGGCTTGCACAGTCACTGCATTGTCTCATAAATCATATTCAGCCAGCCACGCAGGCTTGCGTCGATCTCTGGTGGATCGCCGTGGAGCCACACTTTCAGCACTTGTCTCAGTCCCTCCCGACACGTTCCTTGGTACACTCATGTCCGTGACATCAACACTCTGCACACCAGTACTTGCAGTTGAAGTTGGAACAGCCGTTCTGTCGGTGCTGGCCGGGGTATTAAGTGGCTGGAACATCTGGGCACTCGGGGGCTGTGCTGCGGTGAAGCCGGAAGTCCCAGGGGAAACGCAGGTTGCCTCTGTCGCAGGATTCTAGGCTTCAGTGTATGGAATCAGCCGCTCACGATTCCAAACGCGACCGCCGCTCAGCTCGTACGAGTCCTCATGTTGGCTCCGTACCACGGTGAAAGGACGTGAATACGATGGGGAACCCTTTGGCACATGTCCCGGTAGCTTAATCCGAACTGCTTGTCCTGCGCTCAATGACGAATGTTTGGCTACACGACGACGATGCGTATAGTGCTTGCTTGCAAGCTGTTCCCGAGTTACCCTTTGCTTGACGGCTTGAAGCTCCACGCCTCCGACCTCAGGAACACTTCCAGTCGGTCCTGCAGCGAGATCGAGTCTGGTCCTTTGGTGACGGCCGTGTAGGAGAACAGCAGGTTTCTGACCCGTAGTTGCATGCGGAGTGCAGCGGTAGATCCCAAGGTACTCTGTGACAGCCTCCTTTAGTGGGCGGTGTTCCTCCAGACACACCTGAACGTAGTCCTTTAACACACGATTAAACCGTTCCACTTGTCCATTTGACTGTGGATGATAGACTGCCAAAAATGTGTGGTGGATACCTCAATTGCGCAATAATTCTTCAAACTCGACGGATGTAAATTGTGGCCCATGGTCACTCACTATCTCCTTCGGATAGCTTTCACGGCTAAATATACACCGCAAAAAGAAAATGGTCGTCGCTGAAGTGACGTTGGAGGTGAACCCTACTTCTGGCCACTTGCTGAAGCAGTCTACTAAAGTAATGGCAAAACGAAAGTCCTGAGGAGCCCTTGCGAAAGGACCAACGATGTCGATGCCTATCTTCTGCCACGGTGCTGAAGGAAATGGTACCGGCTGCATTAGCGGCACAACTGGCTTTGCTGATTTGTCAACAGACTGACAAACGGCACAAGACTTGATCAGCTGTTCGACGTGCTTGTTCATGCCAGGCCACCAGTATTTTTCTCGGAGTAGTTGCTTTGTACGCGTGATGCCTGGGTGTGATTCATGGGCGATATCCAGAAGTCTGCTCACCAACGAAGAAGGTACCACAAACTGTTCCCCTCGGAGCAGCAGGTCATTCATCACCGACAGTTCGTCCCGAACCCTGTAGAAAGGCATTGCTTCTGGAGGCAGCGTCTTAGCTGATGGCCACCTGGACGTTGTCCACTGCATCACTTGGCAAAGTACAGAATCCTGCGCAGTTGCAGTTACGAATTCCTCGTGAGTTAAACATGAAGAAACAAAGCAAACAGCATCCCCGGCTCCGGACGGGCTCCATACTTCTCCTGCGGTAACCGCGGAAGGGCATCTGCGACAGTGTTTTCATTGCCCTTCTTGTATTCTATTGTGTAGTTGGATAGCAGGCCAGGAGAGACCCCTTCCGGTTTACAAGAAGTGTGGAAGCAACTCAGTGACGTACCATTTATCTGTAGTTGCAGTGTGTTGATGGCGTCGATGCCCAGGAGATTTGTGCCTTGTGGTACCACGTAGAAAATGAGTTGAGCATGCCGGTTCCGATACTGGACTGGAGTGGCGAAGCATCCTTGAATGTTGATTTTTCTTCGTGAAAAATCGAGCAGCGTCGCCGATGTTGGCTGGAGTGGTGGTGGAGGCCTCAGTTTGCTGTGCATGTCAGCAGCAAGAATTGAAACTGAAGAACCCGTGTCCACGAGGAAATCAACGAGAGTTTCTTGAACCTGTACTTGTATGCGCACTCCGGTGCTCTGTTCCCCGTTAACTTGCAGTACGCTGAGAGCTGTTGGATCGTGGTGCTGGACTTCTTGCACAGCGAGTGACTTCTTGCTAAGCTTCTCGCTACGACAGACTCTTTCGAAATGGCCTACCTTGCCACAGTTGTTGCATGTCTTGTTCCTTGCTTTGCAAATACTGGAATTGGCTAAGTGTTTCGCAAAGCCGCAGCGAAAACAAGTCCTACTATTTTGTCCCGACGAGGCATGTTCGGCTGGCCCTGGCGCCGAATGCTTACCCACTTTTTGCACGTACTCTGCAGGGCTAGCTGATGACAACTCCTTGGAATATTTTGCAGCTTCTTCGATACTTCGAGCAATTGTTTGGGCCCTGTCCAACGTCAATGAGGAGCCTTCCAAAAGTAGCCGCTCCCGAAGTACGGTGTTGCTCGTCTTTGCGACGACTTGGTCGCGTATGAACTCGTCGGCCCTGTCATTAAAGGCGCAGGAAAGTGAAAGTTCTCGCAGCGAAGAAACGAAGATGTCCGCAGTCTCACCCGGCAACGGATCGCGTTGACCAAACCGCTGTCGTTCAATAACGTTAGTACTTGCTGCGTAGTAGGCCTCGAGCGTCTGTAGAGCAGTCTTGAATTCGTCTTCGTCCTCCGTAGGTTGCTTCTCTGGTAGCGTGTAGTAGATTCGTTGACCCTCGACCCCCAGGCAATGTAGAAGGAGCGCCTTGCGGCGTGCTGGCAGGTACGCGTCGCTTGCCGACGCTACGAGGTAGTTCTCGAACAGCCGATGCCATTGCGTCCACGGTATGGCGGGCTTTCCCGGTATCGGCAGAAACGGCGGCGGCGGCGTCAGTGCCATTGAAGAAGATTGCAGCATGCCGTACTTGAGTAGTGACGTGGCGTTCCGCCCGCAGCCGAAAAGGGTTACCTCGTCGCCATTATGTTGTATCCGCCGCCCACCAAGTAAGCACACGTGGCAGAGTGACGCAGAAGCTCGTACCCACGGAAAAGAGAGCCTTTATTCATGTTACACGATATTTATAATTGGGCTTGCGGTTTCTGATAATGATGCTGGAAATTGGCCACCTTAGCATTGTGCGCCACCCGGTGGCATGAACAGAACTGCATTAACAACACAATATTCCCTCCTCCCAAAAAGGGGCAGCACACCGTCGCACAACACAACAGTCCTGACGATATTCCAAATTCTTTTTTACGTAGATACTCGATATGGATTGGTCACTATCTTACGATTATCTTTAATGCATCACTAGAACAGAAACGCGTCCCAGATGACTGGTTAGTGGCAAAGGTTGTCCCAATTTTCAAATCTGGAGACCGGCAAAAAATTGGAAATTATCTCCCTATTTCGTTATCGTGCGTATGCTGTAAACTTCTCGAGCATGTCATATCGAAGCCCATATACACCCACTTAGAAAGCAAAAAACTGTTCTACACCAATCACACGGATTTAGGCAAAATCTGTCGACCGTGAAGCAAATGGTAGAAACAATTGATGACTTTGCGAGGGCTTTGAACGACAAAAGGCAAATTGATTGTATTTGTCTCGACATGTCCAAAGCTTTCGATAGAGTACCTCATTCAGGCCTAATTGACAAGTTGGTAATTTTGTGTAAACTACAATATCACACAATGGATTCACGCATACCTAACAGGCAGAACTCAGTACGTAGAAATTGATGGTTCCAAATCAGAATTACTAGACGTCACATCGGGTGTTCCGCAGGGGTCTGTGCTGGGACCAGTCCTATTTCTTGTTTATATAAATGATATTGCCCAAAATATCAACAAAGACAATAAAGTACGACTCTTTGCGGACGATGGCCTGCTTTACAAAGAAATTAACGATGAAAACGATTCAAAAATCCTTAATGACGCCCTCAAGGTATAGAATGCTGGTGTGAAACTTCAAAAATGAAAATCAATAAAGAAAAAACTTGTTTTTCCAGTAACCAATAAAAAAAGCATGTTATTGCCTGTACCTACACCCTGGGATCTTCTACACTCGCCGCAGTGAATAGCCTTAAATACTTAGGAGTAACTATTGCTTGTGATATTAGTTGGAAGGAACATGTAAAAAAGATTTGTTCGACTGCAGAAATTAAACTACGATCTTTTCGTAGGAAGCTTAAGCTCGCCTCGAAGGACGCCAAATTAACTGCCTATCTATACTTGGTGAGACCGGCATTAGAATATGCTAGTGTCGTATGGGATCCTTGTGAAACAGGGTTAATCAATATGCTTGAAAGAGTCTAACGAAGAGCAGCGCGATTTATTTTGTCTCGTTACTCTCAGACCCATTCTGTTACTGAAATGTTGCAGTTACCCTCCCTAGCCGAACAACGCCGCCTAGCTAGACTAAGGTTTTTCTTCGTACTCTCGAAAAATCATTTTAAAATAGACACCTCTGAATACTTAGTACCACTACGAGGCAGAACCCTAAGACGTACACATGAACATATTTTCCGGATCTCTCAACTACACATTAATGCATACGCGAATTCATTTTTCCCCGAACAATAAAAGAATGGAACGCACTACCAACAACCGTTATCCAGAGTGACTCTGTAACACAGTTTGAGGACAAATTGAAGCGAGTGATGTCGTAAGCAAGAAGTGCATTGTCAAAAAAAAATTCTATCAAACTGGTTGCATTCGTTTGCTTATAGATATTACTGTTAGGTGTGCTCTGTTATACTTCTGCGGTGTTACATTCATGCATACAAATTCATAGTGACAATACGCATGTATAGTTTGTATACACTCTGTTTAATGCATTTCCTTGTTGTTCTTTGATTTGTGCTGTAACCTCACCCCTGTAACGGCCGGCCTGTTGGCCCGGAGGCCTGTATGCCTAAATAAATAAAAATAAAAATATCACCAGAATGGCTGCCTTTCCGACCACTCTAGGACTACTAGGGCTACTTCTATTGCCTCTGCACACTATTGTGAGATCTATGAAAGTAGTGTAACAACTTACGGTTCGGGAAAACTTGGTTTGCTGTAACAAAATACCAATAGGAAGGATTGTGGGGATCTTACTTTCCAATACAAGGGCGGCCATTGGAAACCCTCATAATTTCCACTGTAGCAGTTTAGGAGAATTCATGACACGGTCCCCGTGTACTGCTCGCGGTGAATTGCCGTGGAGGGTGATTCTCCTGAGATGTTGGAAGGCTTTAAATGTATGCCATCATAACTGACGCCTTCTCCGAAACATTTTCGATGATGGACTTTCGTTTTTCGATATATGTAAGTCGAGCGTGGCGCTCTTGTTGAATATGAGCTCTAACATACTTGCGCGCCTGTAAAATCTCCTTCATGACACGCGAAGTAGGCTGTAAGGTTGCCGTTTCTTTTACCGGGGTGCTGCGGCGGCCCCGAGGCGCAGAAGAAGTTCTGCCTCTCGGAGCTTGCAGATTTGAACGCTTATATTGTCCTGAATTAGGACCAGATTGGCTTTCTGAAGTATGTTCTCCGTTTCATTAAGTTCTGCTACCTCCGATGGCAGCTTTACGTTCTCCTATCTAACGGCGCGAAGCCATGAACGCATCTCCGTTAGCTGAGTCAACAGTGCACCGTTCCCGTGTATGTCGCTTGCTAGTGATTGTGACGTGGTGACATGACCGCCCTGTTCCTTCTGCGACTCCTTGGCGCCTGTCGCAGGTCGACCATTCCGTGCCCCATGTCTGCCCAAGAGGCGCCATTTTTACTTTTATTTTGCTTTTTGGTACAGGGAGCGGGCACTCTAGCTGAATAGCGTGAATCCACGACAAGATGACCCTCTGTTCTGCACGCTGTGGGAAAAAGAGGCCTGCAATAGCGGGTACCTTCCTCGTGTTTTCGTCCAGTCTCTGCAGGCCTGCTGGTGCGGCAGTTCCTTGTCATATGGCCGATCTGGGGCCATGAGAAGCACACCATTTGCTTTGGCTGTTATGGCGAAACTTTCACTATAGCCATGTAATATTTTACGACTTCACTGACTCCTGGGAGATCAGAAGGTAGGATGGCTGTATTCATTTGGCCGATTCTTTGGGCTGAGAGCACTTCTGCCCCTCTAATAGGACCCAATTGAAACATTCGTTAGATTCACCTGCTTCCACAGTTATGACCCATCTTGAAGAGTTGCTGGAAAATTCCCCGTTGCAGGAGAGAGGGAAAGAGACACTTTTATAGAGCGACTGAGGTTAGGGAAGCGGGATGGCCGCTAGTTGGAGGTCGGCGGCGATGATGGCAGCCTTTCCACCAAGGCGATCTGAACGCCCGGGGCGGAGCTAGCGCACCCTCCCATTGCTCGTCACGGGTCATTAAAGGGTAAGGGATTGGAAGGACAGGTCCACATGGAGTGGGGAAGTGTGGCGCGCTCGCCACTTGCGGGGCAATGAGGTGAGGGACCGAGTGAAGGGTGGATGTGATGGAGCACCGCCCTGCAAGGAAAGGAATGAACCTGCAGAAGTCGACAGGTGCGAGCTTGCTCATGGCTGAGCTGGGGATGCGGGGGGGGGGGGGGGGGTATTTTCGGTGGGCCAGGCGGTAATGCGTGAGTATGTCCGGATACGTAAATTAGGCGGTCTCGGGCTCATCGGGGCCCGTGGTAAGGAACTAGGCTGGCTCCCGCTCGTATTGTGAATCCTCGAGCCACGACATGGGCCTCCTCGTTCCCCCCGAGTCGAGAGTGCGCCGGGGTCCATAGCACTTCTACCGTGGAAGTTGGAGGATTTTGAGCGATAATTTTGAGTGCCAGCGGCGAAATGAGACCACGGGCAAAATTTTGAACGGCCGTCTTTGAATCAGAGATTACGACAGTGGGGGTCGCCCTTTGTGACAGGGCGAGCGCGATTTCCGCCTCCTCCGCCGTGGCAGGGGAAGGGGTGCGAACTGTAAGGGAGCATAACGGGGGGTCGTCCAGACGATTCAGAGCATAAGCATCGTGATGACGGTATTCTGCCATGTCCACGTATAAGATATCCGGTCTTACAGTTAGTTGTCGCTGAAGAGCCTGCGCTCGTTGCATCCTGCGACCCACATGATACACAGGGTGCATGTTGCGTGGTACAGGACGGACGACAAGTCGAGCGTGAATAGCGCGAGTAATGTGGCATTTATGACATGGTAAAATAGGGGCACGAATCCCGAGTCGGTCTAGGATATGCAGACCGGTTGAAGTAGTGGATAAGCGTGCTATTTGTCCTGTCAGGTGCGCCTCCACAAGCTCCTTGGCATTATTATGGATACCCAGACGGTATAATCTGTCAGTGGAACAGTACAGGGTGTTTGAATTGCCGCCTTGTAGGCTTTTCTGGTGAGGCAACTGATTTTCTGTAACTCCGCAGCACCGGCATGGAGGTAGTGGAGGGAGAATGTTATTCTGCTTATCAGGAAGGCCTGAAGAAGTCGCAGTCTCTCACTCTCACACAACCCATGCCGGCGGTTGGCAATTCTTTTGATGAGAACAATTGTTTGGACAACTTGCTTAGTTAACTGGGTGACAAATTGTATATTGGTTCAATTCAGTTGTATAAGGAGCACGAGAACTTTTATTGTGTGAACTTCCGGGACTGAATAACCACTCATAGAAATGGACATATCTGACGTTGGGCGGGCTGCTCTTTTCGGTGGCAAGACGAGCAGATAGGACTTGCTAGGTAAACATGTAAGGCCTGCTAACTATGCTTGTTTAACTAGAATATTTGCACCATTTTCCGGGTATCTTCAGTGTGCGCATCACTGCCACCGATCACCCAGAGAGTGATGTCATCGGTGCACATGCTGAAGCGCAGACTGGGAACTTTCTGTAATTCTCGGGGGGGAGGGGGGTATTTAGCAAGAACAGACTAAAGAGCATGAGTGGTAACACAGCCCCTTTCGGCGTACCTATGGATGGCATATTCAAGGTGTTGGATGTGATGTGTCCGATTTGGAGGTTTTCCGTGCGTGCCGTGAGAAAGCTGCAAACAGTTGTATGTGCGCTGTCCCAGGTTTACAGATTCTAATCCGCGCAGAATGGCGGTGTGTGAAACTCTATCAAATTCCTTAGTGAGATCCAAGACCAAGATTGCCGTTGGAGAAAAAAATGCCACGATAATACCGAGCGCTCGTGAGCGCGTGCCTCGCGGCGACAGTGCAACGTCCTTGGCACATGCAGTGGCTTTAGCAGAAAAAAGTTCGAGTCAAACACTACCGTAACCGGCATGTAGTAAGTAAAACGATCATGGCCAATCCCATAAGTGGGTATGCGCCACAAACTGCGCAGGAGGCCGCCTGGTTCTTGCTGCGGCAGGAACTAAACATCCTCCTCGCGAGGGGCACGATCCAATGCAGAGCATTTCCGGGGCGCACGACGTTAAGTGTTTGCGTTACGTTATTGTTGTTGCACTTGTTGCTGTTGGTGGTTGTATTGTAATTAAATGTGGAGACGTAATTACGTGGTCACGTGACATCATTTATTAGCAGGTGGGTATGACATCATTTATTAGCAGGTGGGTGTGATTCTTGTGGCGCAGTGGGAAGAGCACCATGTACCTCGCGTTCCGCCCACAGGTAGTGAATGCGTTGTATCAGCAGCTTCTTGACGCAGTTTGAATGAGGCAAGGATATAAGGCGCGTTCGTAGCTCTCCCCATTCTGTGTCGGCTTTGTGGCGCAGTGGGTAGAGCACCATGTACATTGCGCTCCGCCCGCAGGGTCGTGGGATCGAAACCAGGCGCCGGTAAGTATTATTTTTTTATTGTGTGGGGGGAGGGGTGCGAACTACTACGGACGCCTAGAACGGGTGACATCGTGAGTTAAAGAAATGCTCTGCATTCAAAACTGGCAAAAACGCGGATGAGCGACAAAATGGCGAGCGCTCGTGAACGCGTTCCTCGCGGCGACCGCGGAGTGCCCGGCTCCCGCAGTGCTTTGAGTAACAAAAAACTCCGACGCTGTTGAAAAGCGCTACCGCGCATGTAAAAATCTTCAGCGCTAATGCTAAAAATGAAAAGACACCCCACTTGGAAGAGGTCACCGCGGCAGCCACATTCTCTAGAAGCCATTACGAATACTAGGAGACACGGCTACGAGTAGTGTGCCAATCCTTCCCGACACGTCTTGCAGATCCCGCCCCCGCTGCCTCTATAGTCGATGACGAACAGCTGGTTTAAATCTACAATGCTGAGGATGATCCACCATTCGCCGCAAAGAAGACGATAACCTTTTCGATGCACTTGGCGATGATTACCAGTACCGCAACTCTGCAAATAACCAATGATACTGACACTTCACTATGTGTCCGGCAATGCTCACCTACAACAGTTCGCTATTCAAGTCTTGCGCGTGAGTACAATCTTCTGTGATTTTTTTTCTTGTATCATAGGAGCTGCAACGCTCGCGATAGTGACTCAGAGGGTGAAGGGGTCAAATGGTATAGCAGCGGAGGTCTAGAGGTTATACACTCCTGTGCCGTCGAATGGGCTGCTTTTTTGTTTAATGCAGAGCATTTCAGTAACTCACGATGTCCACCCGCGTTGTCGTCCGTTCTCACCCACCGCACCCCTCCCCTACACTATATAAAAAAAATACTATCCGGTGCCAGGTTTCGATCCCTCGACCCTGCGGGCGGAACGCAATGTACATGGTGCTCTACCCACTGCGCCACAAAGCCGACACAGAATCTGACGCTACGAACGCGCCTTATATCGTTGACTCATTCAAATTACTGCTGACGAGCGCTCCCTCGTCAGCAGTTGCCGCAAGTGCAACAACATTAACGTAACGCAAACTACTTAACGTCGTGCGCCCCCGGAAATGCTCTGCATTTGACCGCGCCCCTCGCGAGGGGGATGTTTTATATTACGAACGCCAACGCCAGACGTTTAAGCTCACGTCTTGGTACGTCTCGTAAAACGGGTTGCTTGCCCATAACGACGGCACCGCACTTTTCCTAGCCATGGCTCCTCGTATCAACGCGACCGCTCGATGCGAAGAGAAATTCCACTAGATTTCAGAATGGCAATCTAATGAAAGATTTCGTGGGCGATTGTATTGGTCGCTGTGGTACTTTTTAGAATCTGTAGTGCTTTGAATAAGTCCTTCAGGATGCGTATCCGGGGAGGAATGGAGGATTGAAAGTCGAACAGGATGAAGTCCATAGAATTCCGCTTCCAGGATTGTAGCAAAGGGAGTACTAAGGTTTCCTTTGCCTTGGATGGAAGTGAAATGAGCTGAAGCCCATGCGATGCCAACTAGTGGAGGAACAATTATTGGGTCTCTGTAAATGTCGATTTCATAATGGCTCTTACTCTTCCGGAGTGCTTAAATACGAGCAGCACGGGCGTTACGAGCGTTACGTGGGACGTGGTGGGTGGCCGTAAAGTCCGTGACACAAGGGCGGTGCCAGGGAGCCAGCGGCGATGGGATGTCGTGGAGTTGTAGGTGTTTGAGATGAAGAACCCTTGACGCGGTAACGGGCGTTCATACAGAGACCGATTTACTTCCTCTTGGGTGATATTTTCCAAGGGGGGAAGGGCAACTACAGTTTGAAGGGTTTCCAGGCGATAATGTTTTGGTAGTCCGCTGATGCTGCGAAGGGTGGCTTTGTCTCATGTGCATTTTGTTAAGCTCACAGGGTTGATCTGCGTGATTTATGGTACCAATGTGGACGGCATATGCTAAAATTTGCGTTGCCTCCAGGGCCTGAATGACAGTGCAAAGGGCCGTTCTAAAAAAAACAAGGCGGCCCCTGCCCCGTCCTGCTTTGCCCTCTCCTCATGCTTTAGAGATGACGCTTTTTAGAATTCGCCAGAACGGACACCTGCCGTATTTACTCCGAGAACCTCCAGAGTGTTTATGAACATCACCTGGGACTCTACTTTCTCGCAGACGACATGGAAAGAGTGTCATCTAAGTTTGAATATACCAGAATACGGAGAGACATAGGGTTAAGATTTGTCAGGTTACATGTTTTATACTAAAAGAAGGGTACCGTCGCGAATCAGCCCGCCGCTGTGGTCTTTGCAATACTTCTCGGCTGTGCGGCGAAGCCTCCACTACGTGCGCCTTTCAAGCAGGCCCCCCTTATCGGTGACTCACGCTTGCAGCCGACAATTCAAACAAGCTGCGACGGTCTGGATCGGTGGCGCCTCGCTATCGGCGGGATCAAACTTTGGTGGCGTGCCGACGCAACACGCTGGACTTGTACGAAGGACGTGGAAGGCCCGCGTCCGCTGCGGAGACCTCTCTCCGCTCTCTCGGACTCAGCGTGCGCCGCTACTACCAACATGTTACGAGCTCTGGAGTGTTGTGTGTGTCTGTGCGGTTCGTGTCGTGTTCAGAATCTAAAGGGAACGCTTGTTTTGACCGCTGGAGCTTTGGGTATAATTAAGACCCCCCCAAGCGCTGTAGTTCATTCCTCTTTGAGCAGTGAATCAATGCTGTCACTCTGCTCTAGTCCTGTACTGTAACCTCGGCCGTGGGGGCATTGTTCTTTGGCTTCGGCTCATCTCTCGCTATGAATTAAACAAGTTACGTTTTGTCTTCGGCTTCTGAAGTTCTTCACGGCTGCAACATTGGCTGGCCGCTCGCTTCACCACGCATCCACACGCATGTCGGAGGTGACGGAGCTCGTCGGCTCAGGTCGGCCTTCTCGGATGCAACAACGGGTGGCAGCGGTGGGATGACAACGTCGTAACAACTGGTTGGCAGCAGTCGGATGGCAACTTCGTAACACCTGGAGCCAGCGGTGCGAGATCCAACACCACGGACTTCAAGGCGGCTTCGGACTTCGTAGAATTCACGGCGGTGAATGCTGAGTGCGGGACTTTTCTTCATTGAGTTTTACCAGGCTTCTGAGGATAGCTGGTAGGGCGTGTGTTTTTATCGCGTGGGTAATTCGCGCAAAACAATTTTGGAGCAGTGGGAAAGCAGTACTTTAGACCGGCCATGAATTTGAACGCGTTGAAAAAACCGCAGTTGTTGGAGCTTGCAAAAGAGTTGCGTTTGGAGGTTTCGGACGCGCTGATAAAGCCAGAGCTAATACAGGCTATACTCGCTGTTGGCCCGGGCTGACGATGACGAGCTGTCTGAGTGTATTGAGCTGATCAATTGCAGGAAGACCGCTAAGCGTCAGGCTGCGGAGGCTGAGTGGCAGCGTCAGGAAAGAAAGCGAGAACAGGAGCTCGAGAGGCAGAAACAGGAACGCGAAGAAAGAAAACAAGAACAGAAACGCGAGGAAAGAAAGCGAAAGCAGGAGCGTCAACAGGAGAAAAAGAGACGAGAGCATGAGAAACTCCTACTCGAGCAGGAGGAAAGAAAGCGACAGCACGAGCAGGAGATGAAGTGTCTCGAGATCGAGGCATCTCGATCTAGGCGTGAGAGTGACAGCAGCGCGCCAAGCGTGCAGTCTACGGCGACTGAGAGACATACGTTACCAATGAGTGACCTAATGCGACCCTATAAGGCAGGAGAAGACAACAGTTCTTTTTTGGTCAACTTCGAGCGTACGTGCGATAGAGCCCAGTTTAGCCGATACTCAAGGCCTCAAAAGCTGCGTACGCTTTTGCCAGGTGAGGCATCCGACGTGATGGCCCGCTTGCCAAAGGAGGGGGCGGAGGACTACGAGAAAGTCAAGTCGAGCCTTTTGCGTAAGTACAGGCTGTCGGCAGAGGCGTTTCGCCAGAAATTCCGTGAAGCCGAGAAAGCTAAGGGCGAGTCGTACTCGGAGTTCGCCTATAAGCTGAGGGCTAACATGGAAGAGTGGCTCAAAGAGGCAAAGGCTTTCGGAGAGCACGACAAGGTAGTTGAGTGCTACGGTCTCTAGCAGCTTTACCGCCGTCTCCCAGAAAGCCTGAGACTCTGGGTGCAAGATAGGCCAGGGGTAAATACATGGAGGAAAGAAAAGGTTTTTTCCTCCATCTGTACATACTGTGGATCATGCAGCATAGCTTGCCGACGAGTTCATCACACGACGAGGTCCGCACGGGTCGAAAGACGACCAAAAAGAGTTCAAGCCGAAGCCTGATAAGTCAGGGCCGAAAGGCAGAGCTCCCCAGGAAGACGGTGGAGCTATACTAGGTGACAACTTAAGAATGTCACCACCTCATGTAGTGTATCACTCCGCCGAAGCGCCGGACCCGTGGCGTCATTGCGTGCGCGTTTTGAAAGAGGATCGCGGTAAATGCGTGACATCATCTGCTTTTCTCACCGAGTTTGTTTGTCGTCACTGCAGTGATTTATAGGCAGATTAAGTCCAAAAATCATGGAAACGACTCGTGTCCGGTGTGGTTACTGTGTGCGTGCGCTGGCGGTGATTGCTATCGGTTTTTTATCTTGCGTCTATCATTTTAGAACTGATTGATTGTCCACACCTCACTTCACCAGTTCGTGGACGGCCCGAGATTTCGTAATTATGACATACGAATGAACAAATAAGCTTTAATATAGCGCGTAAAACAGCGAGTGCGTCGTTAATTTTTATAAGATTCACCATGTTACAAAGATCGATGCAGTTATACGTACGTTAAGTACTCGATGTGCTGAAACATTAATTTCGCGAGGTACAGAACATTACGCGCGTTCGACGACAACGCGGAGAACAATTTGAGATTTTTAGATTATGCTTATGGGTGATAACAATGACATCAAACACTCGTGTGTTTAGTAATGTGTGAAAAAAATCCTCGCCAATCGGAGGTGCACAAATGTTACGCGCTTTGTGTAAAAAGAAAAACAATAACAAAATTGCTCCTTTCAGATCACGCATGAAAAATAACTTCGCTTCTGCTTCGTTATTACGCGTGAGTTTATTACTTTCTATTCCTAGTTAATGCTCCTTACATGTGCATTGCCTGAGCACTGCCGTCATTTCTACGACTATCCTTAATATCGCGCTGTTGTCACTCAGGAGGCCGATGTCACTCAGGAGGCGGCGAATGGTCCACGTTTGAAGGCTGGGGAGATGCTCACTCCTCCGAAATTCTTCCGCAATCTTCTGTGCAGTTCTGGGGGCTTGTTGCGCCAGAAGAGATCGTGCACAATGTTTCTCAGCGCGCACAAAGTGAAGTCGTCATACATCGCAGTGCGGCGTCTGCGGTTCTCGCTTCCGGGCCTTTTCCGCGAAGGTGTTGTCAGCTTCCCGCCCGTCGCCTTCGCTTTGGATTTGATGTTCAAAATCTTCCGGAAACTGACACCGGTGTGCTCACTTGTCGTGCGGCAAGTTTCTTTCACGCCAACGTGTGGGTGCTCCTCTCGCAGCTTCATGTAGACATTCAAAACTGTATGCTGAACGTGGCGACAAAGAACAATGCCGCTGCAGTTCTTCCTGTACAGATGCTTTGGCGTTGATGGGCTCTTTTGGGGAGGTAAACTCGCCCCAGACCGCAAACGCGACGAAGAATCTGGAGTTGAAGAAACAGTAACAAATGCGGCTGCAGGTCGCACTGCGTAGTCACGCTTTGCCAAAAAATCGACCTCGTACGAGACGTCCATGTTGGAGAATGAGATTGTGGGAAATGTGGGTAGAAAAATACAATGCGCGAAGAAAAAGGCCACTATAGGCTAATACTTCGTTATTTCAAAGCTAGTGAATAATGCATATGTGTGTAAAATACAACACGTAAGCCATAAAAAGTAAACTGAACTTTGTTATTTTTTCTTAATAAGGTTCTGTTTTGTCATTTTTGCACCGGGTTTTGACTGGGAATGGCAGTTTTTTTTTATGATATTTTTACGTTTTGATACACGTTAGTTGTGGTTGTGTATCTCGCACTGAAATTTTAAAATCGCAAGAACATTAAGTTTACTTGTTTTGTTTTGGGGGGTACTTTTATTTTGTGCTTCCAAAAATATTCGCAGTAACGCACTCCTTGCTCCGAGCGGAGGAACAGCTGGTTGCGGTGATGAGGCGCAAGAGAAACTTCCGGTGCCGTTCCTAATTAAGTTGTAACCGAGTATAGCAAAGTCGTTTTCGTGGATAGTAAAACTGGCCGCGAAAACGAAAAGAGCGTAGACGCTGAGGAGCAGCGCCGAAGAAAAGCTTTTGAAGCCCGTAAACAGGCTGCGTGTTACAACTGCGGCGAGTTGCAAAAAGGGCAAGCTTGTCTTTCACGTGCTAGATCAGAGTGAGGACAGGAGGCAGTTTCTGGAGCCGTACGTACTTGAGGTAGTGGTCAACGGTAAACCGTGCCGAGTACTTCGCGACTCCGCGGCGACGGTAGACATGGTCCACCCTTCGTACGTTGAACCGGATCAGCTGACGGGACAGAGTGTTTGAGTGAAGCAGGCCGTACCAGCACGAAACGGGCGCCTGCCGATTGCTGAAGTCAGCATCGGATGTCCGTTTAGTGAACATGTCACGCAGGCGGCGGTATCCCCACAACTTCTTCCGTAACACAGGTACCTATTCTCGAACAGGTCGGATCAGCTGTTACGCGAAAAGGGGTACAATTTTGAGAAACTGCCGTGGAAAGAATCAGCTGGGCTCGCTGCGAAGGTAGCGAAGGGCTCAAGTAACGATAGTGTCGCCACCTCTGAGAGGAATGGCGAGACCCAGACAGATAGCGAGGATGGGGCATTTCCGGAGGCTCTCGACAGAGGGCAGCGTAAGTACATGGTGTGTAAGGACCCTACAGTGAGCGGAGATGTTTCAGCGTCGTGTTCGGAGTGCTCAGGTTCACGGGAGGCCTTGAAAACGGCTACTGACCCGAGCGCGCGCAGTTCGCAGGCTAACGACGTTCTGTGGGAAAGCCTAAACCGTGACGTTAGCGAAAGGAGGCAACACGGGTCCGTTGAAACGAAAGGTGTTCCTCCGGACGCGAGCTCAGAACCGAGAAACGCTGTGGCAGAGCCGGCAGTCGAGACACTGAACGTTTTTCACGGTGCAGCCAAGCTTAACGACTGCGGCACGACTGAGCGAGTCACTAGCGTTCCACCTCCAACTCAGATGCTCGATGTTGAGAAACGGCCAGCCGAGCACGTAGCGATTCCGGTGTCGCCTGTGGTTGAGCCGTCTGTTGAGACCGGGCCGCCCGTGCCTAGATTGGCCTTGACAGCCGGAAACGAAAGCGAAAACACCCTCTGGTGTTCGCTTGTCGCAAAAAAGTGCGGCAAGAGCTCCCATGCGCGCCTGCCGATGGCAGCGCGGCACGCGCGCTTTGCGCCGGGTCTAAGCGTACCTCGGAGCGGCAGAGAACGAAAGCGCACGCCTTGCTCGAGCGGTGGAAATTAGAGAAGTTTTCTCCGCGCGCTCGAGATACGTCTCCGAAGAAGGCCGATGTCCTCTCGACCGGTCGCAGCAGCGTTCAGAGCGCACCTATGGTGCGATTCAAAAATGCTCAGGGCAGTGACGCTCAGGGAAAGCTCAGGGCAATAATGAGAGCTCAAATCGCAGCTCTCAGCGTGAGAAGTGGCCTGTAGATGACTGATTTTCTCGTTTGCATTATTTTTCCTGAGGCAGGTTTCGCCCTTTACGATTACGTTACTTTTTGTGTGGGACATTTCCAATCACGCGAAATGTCACCTTTCAAGTTTGTGTGCTTGGCTAAAGTACTACTGGGCTAAAATATAACGTGTAGTTAGTTATTCGTGTATTTTATCGCAACTAAAAGCCTGGTCGATCTGCAGTGCGGATTTGTGTTCGCACTTGCCGGCGATGCGGTTGTGACTTCCAGTGTTTCTTCGGTTGCTTGCCTGACCAAACCAGAGACGTTCTTGGCGAGCCACTATTCATCCAGTGTTTGGCCCGGTGAAGCTCCAGCACGGTGTCGTACAGGCCAGGCCTGGAGTCTAGCGTCTCCCGAGCACTTCACTTCGAAAGCATTCCTCCGGACAACGGTTGAAGACCCTTATCCATCAGGATCTCGGACCCCCCGGCGGAGAAGCTGTTACGGATCAGCCCGCCGCTGTGCTCTTTGCAATACTCCTCGGATGTGCGGCGAAGCCTCCACTACGTGCGCCTTTCAAACAGCCCCCCCTTGTCGGTGACTCATGCTTGCAGCCGACAATTCAAACAAGCTGTGACAGGTCTGGATCGGTGGCGCCTCGCTAACAGCGGGATCAAACTTTGGTGGCGTGCTGACGCAACACGCTGAGACTTGTCCGAAAGACGTGGAAGCCCCGCGTCCGCAGCGGAGACCTCCTCTCTCCCCTCTCTCGGACTCAGCGTGTGCCGCTACTACCGACTGGTTACGAACTCTGGAAAGATTGTTGTGTGCGTCTGTGCTGTTCGTGTCGTGTGCAGAATCTTGAGAAAACGCTTGTTTTGACCGTTGGCGCTTTGGGTATAAAGAAGACCCCCAAGCGCTGCAGTTCATTCCTGTTTAAGCTGTGAATAAATGTTGTCACTCTGCTCAAGTACGGGACTGTAACCTCGCCAGTCGCGGCATTGTTCTTTGGCTTTGGCTCATCTCTCGCATTGAAGTAAACAAGTTACGTTTTGTCTTCGGCTTCTGGAGTTCTTCACGGCTGCAACGTTGGCTTGCTGGTCACTTCACCACGCTACCACCAAGGAGGTTGTATAAAACTTCTGGAGTAGAGATGGCGCTCGAAAACTGACGCCGACGACCGCCATCTTGAGGTGGGCAGAGAACTCGTTCCGTTGTAGCAGATGCATTGCACCCGTCGCATCCTGTAGTTGTTTTTGCGGTGGGTTAGGTTATATTTCAGCTTCTGTTCTTTTTTGTTTTGTTTTGCAAGTTGATTGTCTCATGCGGCTAACTTGAAGTGCACCAAGCTTTTCTTGCGCGCTTTCATTTCGACCCATGTGGATTCGGTTAAGTTCCTGCGCCGGTGAGCGCACACATCCGCTAATTATTTACATTCTTGGGCGCAAACAAGTAAAATAAACAGAAGACACAGTGACATTTTTTCTGCCCCATGTGTCGTTCTTCCGAGTTCTCTCTTGCCAAAGAGCAGAACTCGTGTTCATTCGGTCGTCGTTCGGGGATGGATGCCCCGAAGGTGTAGAAAGCAGAAATAGTCTGCTCGTGTGTCGCGTTTAGCTGCGCTAATCACGCGATGAAGACGTTGGAGATCACCTTTCATCTGTAGGTACTGAGGGTCTCTGTTTATTTTGGGTCTCGAGGGCATTACTACTATTATAACGTTCTAAGTGCACACTTACCCGCCGTTCGCGCGTAATGTAACGGGAAAATTCGCCGTAGCACCTGCCGTCCGCTTACTGAGCATTCCGTACGCGCTTGTTTACGTAGATATGTGAATGTTTTCGCTCGTAGTTGTGGTGGTCCTGTAGTCGCTTGACTGCGAGAAATCACGTTTGTAAATATGTTGGGTGCAAATTGTTTTTCCGCATTAATTTAAATGCAGAGTACTGTTCAGACAGTTACCGTCAAAAATCAAGGCACTCTTGTTTAATATATTTCATTTGCATCCGGCACTACGTGAATACTCTGACGCTTCTCGTTAGCTCTGTTTCGTAAAAATCTTTGATGCGCCCCAATGCCCTTCCGCGTTCTTCGTCCTCGTGATTTTCTTATCAATAGCACGCTGCTCGCGTAGGAACGTGCGCGGTCAACGAGGTTGTGAATGTGACTGAGTAAGGTCCTGCGCACAGTTTTCTTATCAATAGCACGCTACTATCGAACGAACGTGCGCGGTTAATGTAGTCGTACATCCAATTAAGAAACCATCTGGATTTAAAAATAAACATAGTCAATGCGAGTGCGAGATGTACGTGTGAATCCGGAGCCCTCCACTATGGCGCGCCTCATCGCCTGCGTTGCGTCGGCGCGTTAAGCCCCACAATCAATGAATGAATGAATCAATCAATCAATCAATAAAAAGCTCCTACTTGATTTGGTCTTCTTGGGCGAGGGCAGAACTGGGCATGTTGTTTAAACCAGAAAACGTGCATGTGCAGTACATAAAAGATTGCAATATCCTGATGCATATGATTCCTTGCAGTACTGCCTAAAAACCATTCGAACTGCTAAACTGTATCTACAGAGCTTGCTCGGGTGTGAGAGCTGCGTTATTATTCATTAATCAATAATTAATAAACAATAATTAATCCCAGAAATGCTGCTAAAAGAAAAAAAGAGTCAAATAATCGTGCTGTCGCCTGTCCTGCACTTTCAGAGTGAAATCACGGCCAATAGTAACCTTATAACGAGGCATCTCTTGCCATGGCGTGCAACATGAGGTAATTTTAATGTTAAGGGGGCGGCCTATAGCGTTAGTTATACAGCATAAACGTTTATTTTAGTAAAAGCCGGGGTGGTGTCTCTAGCCAAGCGCTACGCGTTTTCCCGTTGCGACAGCTGTACAACACCGTAAGATATACACACGCGAACTCTCTGCTTGAACCATATCTTAAGTCAATACCTTCCGCGGAAGGCAAAATTCAGGCTGCCCTCAAAATATCGTAATCGATAAACCAGCTTACCGATCGTTTTCTCCCTTGTAAAGCGATAAAAACGCGACCGCAAGCGTCCCTGCCACATCAGCGCCTTTTCTGCCCACGGCAATATGGCCGGCGTCTGTTTCGCCCGGCTTCACCTCCCCTCGTTGCGGCCTCCACTCCAGAAGTTTTATACAACCTCCTTGGCTACCACACGCATGTCGGAGGCGACGGAGCTCGGCTCGCGGGCGGCCTTCTCCGATGCAACAGTACGCAGCGCGAAAAGTTAAGACGAAAGGAAAAAATAAATACGACACGTAGAAGTTGCCTTAGTGTGACGTATCTGTTTCTTTCATTCGCCTTAATCATTAGAGCACTTTACACATGTTTCACTAGACATCCGACGTAAATCAGTGAGCGTTTCGTGAAAAATGGCTTTCTGTATCTGTGTCGCTCATTCGGTAGCACATGCTTTGGTTGCCTGGGTGGGGGCATTGCTGAATTAGGCAGGTGTGCCTTTTTTTTTTCAGGAACTCTTCGCACATCCTTACAATAAATGCGCTACGGACCATCTGGCGTTTGTGATTTCATCGAGTAACGCAATTTTTCCCCTCAAAAGCGGTCGGGCAGTGGAAGTATACCATAGGTCTATCTTGCACTAGGTCCGAGCATCGACATCGCCATCTTTGAATCTTCTAGACTTTCTTTCAAGTATCTGCGAAATCGTCACCTACTGCCAGGGAGACCTCTGGCTGCAACGTCCTGTACCACCCTCCACACTCCGTGGTCAAGAGCTACCACAGCTAATAAGTGTTGTAACAGCCAATTCCTGTGCCACCACCGTTGCCCAGAACACCATTTTTCTTGATATGGGGGCATATGCCATACCACGACAAGAAATATTTAATCTATCCAGCCATAAGCAAACAAACAAATTAGAGATGAGTGTTTTTTCGAACAGCACATAGCCATGTTTTGTGTCTTCTGTAGCGGTCACACCAGTGTTCTGGTACCACTGCTTTTATGTTTGTGACATATGCCATTATTCGTCACGACCTGAATGAACTTTAGCCTTTCATGCAAAAAGGCCTTCCTGAACCAGTCGAACTTCCCTTTCTACTCGGCACCTCCCTTCCAGACAGAGCACTAGTTATTCTTCTTCAGGCAGAGGTTAAAAACTATAAGAACTTATTGTTTCATTAATGTATTCTCCATGGTCGAAAAAATGTAGGGTGGAAACAATTATTACATTGTTGCCAAAATAATAAAGCACAAAGCGTACAAAATGAAATGTATTTATCTATTTTAATAGGTTTTAATAATGTTCCAAACTCCTTATTTAGAATTATTTGTTTTTAATATCTATAATTTATATTCTAGTTAAAATAGAAGCTACCCAATCGGCTCGTGTGGCTATAACGAAGGTGAAACGGAAGTCAACTGATGCCGGGATATGTTCTGCTTTGTGCATATTCCCAGCTGAGGAACCAATCAGTCCCATTGCATGTTACTCGTATCAGAATGCTCTTATCTGCCTGTATAGATACAGTGCCTAGAAATTATTAACAGGACCTACTGCAAGGCATGCGTTTAAATCACGTCGGATAGTGCTTCTTTCTAGGCAATTGACAGCCCCCCGAAAATATATGTCCATGTATAGCAAGCCTATTGTTCCATCCCGGCACAGCATTGCTTACAGGAGTACGTTTCAGTCCCAGCGAGAGCAAAAGACAAGGAACGAAAACAGAGTGACAGTGTATATATGCCTCATTACACTACCTTTGCAAGACCGGCGGTGTAATGATATTTTTAAAATACGACATGATATTTTGTTCCCGAAATATCTGAGCACTATAACAGCACGGAAGAGCGCAATGTTTTGCTTTCATCTTTTTTCGAGCTTTATAAGCGCTGTCTCCTCACTATTGCTTCGTTGAGATGTTTTTTTACTGCTAGCCATTACTAGCCCCCATATTTTACACTACATCTGGTCCAGCTGTGGTGATGCCACTAGAGCTGATGAAAGAAGAGGTGACTCCACCAAGTGGCACGAAGCAGTATCATCATAGTTCATACGAGGAAAGGTTGACGACGAAGCCGGTTGGGCTGGCGGGCGCCTCCCCTCACATCTCCGTCGACCAAGCGGGGACCTCGGGCCGTTGGGCCTATCTGCCACCACTCCATGAACACACCTGGCAGAACCTCCAGCAGGTAAGTACAGGATGCGGCAAAAATAGCTCGTAGTTTTCCAGATACCTTTCTTTCGCTAGAAACCTCTATCCTCCCTGTAGCCTATACAGCCGATACAACTGAATGGACCTTGTTTCACTGTTCTGGTGATGCTCCTACATTCATGAAAGTCCGTGAAAGCAGCAACAAATGGGTGAATTTTCTCTATCACAACCAGATTTCTGGGAAATCAGGGGAGGGGGGCGAAGAGTACGTAGAGTAAGATGCTACCAGTCATTGTCGATGCTTTTACGCATTTTACATAGGTTATGCACTCTATGGCCCAAGCCACAAAGCTGAGAGACTCTCTCGGCTTCCTGCTTGTCCTACAGTCCATGCATCTCCAAAGGATTAGCATTGGTGAAGCACCGTAAATTGAACTTGGCTGTGTCGGTGACCACCAAGAGTCAGAGAACATGCTCAGAGGGTAAAACAAGCCATGGGAGATTCATTGTGTTTAGTATTCGAAAGTAGCTAATCATGTAGGAGTGGACGAAGACGTAATCAAAATATATGTGTTTCTTTACTCACCTGTGAATTCATCGCGAAATGCACCTTCGTGTCTCAAGTCGCATTTGCATTCTCGATCTACCCTGGTCTAGCGCATCGGATGCGACGCGTCTTCCAAGCGCATTGGCCTGCTTACATGCGATGCGATGCGCTACGGCAATGCAACAAATCCAATGCGATACGCTACTGTCGCTTTCATGTAAACGCGCGTTTAAAGGAGCCATGAAGATAAAACAAAAGTTCGTTTTATTCGAAAGATTAGGTGTTTCATAGTACCCCAAGCGCTTTCCCGGAAGCAAATGATGCTTTATTCACTGAGAAATAAGGCAATTTAAGCCAAAATTTTAAATCTCCCGCTAAAATTGAACATTCCGTGACGTGTACAATGGCGTCATAGAGCCGGTCCATGAAACAGATACTTAGTATGTCGACTCCATATAGCACCCACACGCGGGAGTCGATCGAGACGGCGGCCATTTTAAAAATACTAGTAAAACCTAGTGCACCCGCAGCCCTAGTCATGGAATCGCCTGATCCGGAGAACAAAACTCTCGCCGAGAGCTCGGGCTTGCATTTAACAACCTCACACCCTTGATCGCTCAATGCTTCTAAGTGCACGAGCGGCAAGAGTTGTGGGATACACGGTGGACGGGAAAGCGACCATTCCGCGATAGCCACAACAGACGAACGACAGCCGTCGGCACCGCTGCCTCGTCAGCCCCGTCGCGACGGACGAATATAGTCTGGTACGTATGTGCCGTATTTTGATTACGGTTAATAATAGTTCAATTTCAGTAGCAGTATCACTTATGCCAGTTGGCCGGTGTCGTGTATGGAAAGCCGTTCGCGCGAGATCTCTGCTTCGACCAGAAAGATACGAGCGTCAATGCGCGGTGTTTACGGCATTTTTTTCCCCAAGGTCAGAGCGATTTGACGAAGTCGGCGACGAGCGCCAGCATGTCCAGGAGTGAGCTAACGTAAGGGTCCCTGCCGTAATCACTTCCTCGGAAATAAGCGAGCACACTCGTACTTCCTTTAGCTCTCTTTCTCCTCCGTTTGCAAAGTTCACAAAACGAGCCACTTGCTTCGCCTAGGTTCGTCGTTGGGCAGCACATGAAAGGAGATCTCCTCACCGGCGGGGATGTCGCACTCCCTCGACGATTTGCCCGTACTACATGGGCATTTCAAAATGCAGCAACGAAATTTCATTGTAAAGTACTCGAACAAACTGAAGTTTTCAGTGGTTGTAAACTGGAAACGAGCTCGTAACGACAGCAGCAAGCCAACACCATTCGAAACTTACGCGACGACTGGCACTATCTCGTCGCTTCTTGCTGTTCCTTACTCCCCTCGTTTCTATTTTTACCTTTGCTGGTTGGCGATATGACGGCCAACCTCCTGTGAAGAGATTACGATACGAAGCAAGGTCGCGGGTGTGCGTGCTGGAACGGTTTGTTGGCCCCGAAGAGCCTCGAACCCGAAAATTCGTCTGCGCGACGGCGAGATGTCGAGCTCGGCTGGCGCGCTAGTTTCGTACGCATTGGCGCACACGCTTGCGAGTTCGTTCGGACCTTCAACCGTTTACTCCACCGTTCTTTGTCATAAAAAGAATGTGCAGTATGTTTCACGGGCATTTAGCTCGCTATGCAAACTGTAAGCCCTGCTTAACATGCGTTTGCTTTTGCCGGCCTCCGCCAATCGCAGAGCATTCCAAGTGACATCACAGGTTCTGTTGCGGAAAATGAGCTGGTGGGTCGCATGGTCATTTCCTTTTTTCCTAATTATGTAGCTTATTTGAGCGAAGTTTGCGTTATAAGTGGTGTCGTTATGGTTCTAACGAGGCAATCTTTCGAATGAACCAAACTTGTGTTTTCTCTTCATGGCTCCTTTAAAGAATACCTTGTACCCCCCCCCCCGGAAGCGCGTTGATCGCACTGTTAAAATTGATTTCGCGGAGTTACGGTTAGAGTTTGGTATTAAAAAATATTTTCAGTTGCCCACAACCCCCTCCCCCCCTAGAATACTCCCACATCTTGTGCCCAGCTTAATTACCCTCCACGAGGAAAATTACCACAAAGCTTTAAAAGGAATACAAATACCCCTCGTGGTGTATTTGAAGTTTTCAACAGTGGAGCTCTTTTGACTTGAGATCCGGTCGTGCCGTCGATCGCTCAAAATCAGGGCAGAATAGTGGAGAGGAAGAACATTCTGGGCCAAGAAGTGGAGCCGACAAGGAGCCGACAAGCAGGTGTAAGGAGGGCGCGTGGACACGCATGGGTTTAGGTGGGGAGGCACGTGTAGGCGATTGGCTGTACCTAATGAAAATGTAAGCTCTGATGTGCATGTGTTCTCCTAGTTGAGAGAGACGCCCTGATCCCGGAGGATCAGTGTCCAGTCTACCGATAAGATGGGTAGACCTAAGGGAAGCCACGTTACCGCTAGTGAAGACCACCGGCTCCGCTGTTTCCTCGCTCTTCGCCTCTCAATTGCCCAGGTGTTCAAATTTGTTTTTCTAGGTTACAGGGAAAATAATGAAGTTCAGAAGCTTACATTACCTGAAAATTCATCGCCCCTTCGTGGTATTGTAACTTGCAGAGGCGATGTCATGGCGGCTCCGTCGCTTCCCACCTTCCCATGCGAATCGTGCGATGATTGCTTCGCCAGCCAGGAGTACCTCGACATGCACCGGCGCAAGACGCACGTGACGAAGCCACAGTTGAAATACCTCTGCTCGTTCTGCCCATACTCCAGCAGCTGCAGGTGAGAGAGAGCATCATGGAACAGCTTAATGATGCAAACAAGGAGAAGGAACCTTTAGTTTTTCAGGACTCAAGGGCAGCTCACGATACGCCACTTGCACACGTCTTTCCGCTGCGCCCCCAGCACAGTGTTTCGTAGAATATTTGCACCTGAGGCAAATAAGGCGCAGTGCCTAAGCGAGCCGCCTTCAACGAGTGTAACGTCATCCACATCGCAGGAACGTTACACTTGACCTCGGCATGTCTGATGAACAGGCTGTAAAGTTGCCTATTGCTGCAAACACCGATAATACTGTAAATTATGATTTAAAATTGATACTTTCTTCAGAATTGGACATCAGAGATGCATTTGGCAGGAATGATTAGCAATCTTCATCTACAGTGACCAAAAAAAAAAGACGTTACCCTTTTCCGGTTTTGGGCTCTAAAATCAAGACGAAGTCTTGTGGCTAGCTAAGACAAGCATACGGGAAACGTTTCTGGCTGCTATGGAAGCTCACAGTACGGCACGTTGTTACGTGACAGATTTCTCTATGGTATATATTTCTATAAAACTCTATGCCCCCCAGACATTGCTTCATAGTTAACCGGCGCTCAATCCGGGTTACGGCTTTTCTAATTCGCTTTTGAAAGTCTTCTGATGCCATCCAACGTTTGTCTCTCAACAAAGCTTAAGATCGCGCGTGTCAGGAAGGAACACTTTCGAAAATTCGGAAAGGGATTATGTTTTATCAGAGGGCTCGATACTGAAGGGGACATAAACTAGAACGCTGGTCCTAGCCCTTTCTGCCCACACTCGATGCATCAGCAAAGAAAAAGCGCATAACAAGTTGACATCAGTCGCTACTATTAGGGTTCTATACGTGGTGCACTCATTCTGACCTACTCACTGTAATTTGTTACTAGTTTTGGCAGTTTTTTCCGATCGTACAGGCGTATTCGCTCAAGCCGCAACGATTGCGGATCGTGACCACAAACCTCATTAAAAATTTCATGTTACAGATGAAATTATCTATTAGGCATTCAGTTCCGCTTTTGCTGTGAATATTGCCAACGTTAAAAAAGGCAGTGCTAAAGTTTACGCATGAGCAGACGCGGAATATAGAAGGACGACACACAAAATAGCTCCTGTCTACCCTTTTGCTCGGTTTCAGGAACTATTTATTACCAGATAGGAAAATTCATTACGTTGAAGTGTTGGCTCTACCGTGCGGCTCCGCATTGTTAAAATACTCAGTCATTTGAATCATCTGCAGGCTGACGTGTATAGCAAAAACAAAGTGGAGACAACTGCACAAAAAACTGTCCGCGACTGAATTTTGAAACAAAAAAACATCCATACGCTTAAAACCCAACGCAGCCTCTACAAAAAGACCTGAAATCTACGCCTGCGTGACATCAGAAGTGGCCATGCATGCGGCTTTAAAGCGTGGCTGAGTCCGTATGATAATGCAACGGCTTCGGCAATTCGAAGTTTTATTTCTTGACCGTCGTGGGGTGGGTGGCCTTGTGCTCATGGAGCAATCAATGTTTTAGCAGATGCAGCTTCGGAAGTGACCGGGATGCGGAACATTGGAAAAGCAGTCCAGAAATTTTTGTAATTGAAGTCCAGTGTGCAGGTCCAATTTATGACTACACATATTCAAGTTCGTCTATTCATAATTTATTTTTGAGAGCCTAACAATGTTTATGGTCACTTGTTTAGCTACGTGATGCAATGTTGGCGCTGACATCACCCCCAAAACAGAGCATTTGGTGTTATGGCGTCAGCTTCTCGCACGTCTAGCGACCGTGTCTTATTAACACCATGCCACCACCCACTGCGGAAAAAATTAACTTTACTATGGCTTCGCAATAGTATCATTGCCCCCCGAGCCTTTCAGCACGCCTCGTCCTTTCCACACTCCTCTTGTTGCTGTGCTGATTCCACTTCGGGGCCAGCGCTCCCTTTTCGCTGCCGCCATCATACTATCTCTTCTTGTCCGTTGTTGTTACACCTAAGAGATAGTGTGATATCATCATAATCATCATCACCAGCCTATCCACGCCCACTGCAGGGCAAAGGCTTCTCCTATTAATCTCCAATTATCCCGGTCCTGTGCTAACTGCGACCAATTTATCCCTGCAAACTTCTTGCTCTCCTCTGCCCATCTAACTTTCTGCCACCCCCTGCCACGCGTGTCTTCTCTAGGGATCCCCTCTGTTACCCTTAATGACCAACGGGTATCTTGCCTTCGCATACATGCACTGCCCACACCCATTTCTTCTTCCTAATTTCTACTAATAGGTCCTTAACAAGCGTTTGTTTCGGACCCACTCCACTCTCTTCTTGTCCCTTAATGCTACACCTATCATCTTCCGTTCCATTGCTCGGTGAGTCGACCTCAATTTAAGTTGAACCCTCTTAGTGAGCCTACAAGTTCCTGCCCGTAGGTGAGTACCGGTAAGATGCAGCTGTCATACACTTTCTTCTTCGGGGACAATGGTAGGCTGCCATTCATTATCGACAATGCCTGCCGAATGCACTCCATCCCATTTTTATCCTTTTAATTATCTCTGCCTCATGGTTGGGATCCGGAGTCACAACTTGGCCTAAGTAGGTATATTCGCTTACCACTTGCACTGCCTCGCCACCTATCTCCAACCGTTGTGCTCTCCCTAGGTTATTGATCATTACTTTAGTTTTCTGCATATTAATTTCAGGCCCACAGTTCCATTCTCTTTTCCAGTGCGATAAGCATGGTTTGCAATTCGTCCCCCGACTTACTTAGCAAGGCAACGCCATCAGCAAATCTGAGGTTACTTAGTCTCCCCTTAGTCTCGCGCTTAGTCTCACCTGTTCCCAATCCAGTGTTCTAAATACTTCTTGCAAACATGCTGTGAATACCTTTGGAGAGATTGTGTCTCCTTCTCTGACGCCCTCCCTGATAGATATTTTACTGCTCTCCTTATGGAGGATGCTGGTAGCTGTGGACCCATTGTAAATATCCTCCAGTATTTTTACATAATGCTTGTCTACACCCTGGTTCCGTAATGCTTGAACGACTGCTGAATTCGACCGAGTCAAATGCTCTCTCATAATCTATGAAGGCTATATATAGGGGTTCAGTATACTGTGCGCACTTCTGTATCAACCTGATTGATCGTATGAATATGGTCCATGGTTGAATAGCCTTGAAGAAACCCTGCTAGTTCTTTAGGTTGATTGAAATCTAAGGTGGCAGAAATTCTGTTACGGATTACCTTGGTAAGTACCTTGTAGACGACTGACAGTAAGCTGATCGGCCTGTAATTTTTCAAGTTTTTCAGGTCACCTTTCTTATGGATTAGAATGATCTTCGCGTTCGTCCAAGACACCGGTACACTCGCGGTCACTAGGCATTGCGTGTACAGGATTGCCAGTTTTACTAGTACAATTTTCCCGCCATCCCTCAAGAGGTCTGCTGTTATCAGATCTTCACCAGGTGCTTTGCCCCCTTTCATTTCTTTCAAAGCCTTCCTTACTTCTTCTGTCGTTACTGGTGGGATGTATATCTCCTGTGAACTATTTTCTCGTTCGGCATTATCCTGGATGTCCCGTGTACTGTACAAATCTCTACAGAAACCCCTCGGCTACTATGAACATTTTATCCCTATTTGTGATGACATTGCCTTGCTTGTCTTTAAGTGCATACATCTGATTTTCCCCACGCCTGGACGCCTCTTCACTGCTTTCAGGCTGCCTCCATTCTTTACACCATATTCGTTCCTCTCCATATTATACTTCCATATGTCAGCTGTCTTAAGCTTGTTCATTAACTTCGAAAGCTCCGCTTGTTCTATTCTGTCAGCTGGGGTGGAGATTCTCATGGTTTCCGGTTTTCTAATTAGATCTTTTGTCTCCTGGGACGTCTCCTAAATAGTATGATGGCAGCAGCCAAAAGGGAGCGATTTTCCCGAAGTGGAATCAGCACAGCAACAAGAGGGCCAATAGGGACAAGAAGAGACCGGATTGGGTCCAGGAACAAATGCGTGTTAAGGACATATTAGTAGAAATTAACAAGAAATGGGCGTGGGCAGAGCATGTAATGCGAAGGCAAGATAACTGTTGGTCATTAAGGGTAACAGAGTGGATCCCTAGAGAAGGCAAGCGGGGCAGGTGGCGGCTGAAAGTTAGATGTGCAGACGAGATCAAGAGGTTTACGGGGATACATTGATCGCAGTTAGCACAGGACCGTGATAATTGGAGATTAATGGGAGAGGCCTTTGCCCTGCAGTAGGCGTAGATAGGCTGGTGAAGGTGATGATGTTGAGCGTACTATCTATATGGTTAACGGTGATTATCCGTTTCCTCAGACACTTCATGGAAAAGTCAGTATCCACGGCCACCTTGACTGGCTAGCGCCCAAGAAAAAATCGCTCAACTGGCTCAGTAACGCTCTTACGTTGACATGCTCAAGTTCTTTTGTCTCTACTCAATCTAGAAATAGAACTGACAGGATCCGATACGACATCACTCTAATTGTAAGACAGCATTGCGGTGAAGGCTAAAGGTTCCTGCCTCGAATGCCCCACGAATTAATTAGTAACCGTTTTTGTTACGGCAGGCCGAATCTATACGTTCTCGCTCCTTTTTTGCTGTGATTGAGCGAGCTGATGAACCTGTACTGCCAGGCATCGGCCAACGCGAAGAAAGGCGCTTTTGGGTGGTTTGAAGATTTTGGTTCATACTACATATTGCACTTTCAAATTCCCTAAATGCGTTCTATTACTCTTTTCTTTTTCTTGCACCCTTTTCTTCGCCCAGGAATGTGTTAAGCAGGCACGAGCGAACCCACACTGGAGAGACGCCCTTCACCTGCGGCATCTGTGAACGAACTTTCAAACGGAAAGAGAACCTTCAAGATCACCAGAACATTCACACGGGTGACGAGCCTTACAAGTGCTCCGAATGTGGCCAGTACTTCAAGTATAGGGCGTCATTGGGGCTCCACAAACGGCAGGTGCATATGAAAGGGGAAGAACGTTACGCTTGTCCCCATTGCGGAAAGCGCTTCGCTTTTAGATACAAGCTCAACGGCCACCTTCACTCGCACGTCACACCGGACCGTCAAGACTAAGGACTGGCAACGGAAAAATTGGTATTGTCATCCGCAGGGCTACTGCCACCATAACAAAAGTTTATGTTCTTTTGAAGGTCTGTATTTTATCCTACAGATTGGATATGTAATAAAGGAATGCCAAATTTCTCTGATGAGGCGAAGAGTAATTCCTATATTTCCCTCCCACTGCTCTGCGCTTTTACAGTACACAACCGATGTATTTGCCTGTGCATAACCTCCCTGCCAATTCACCTCCCTTGCGATGTAAAAGAAACCCCTATCGTTTGCACATCAATGACTTTCTCCACTTTAAAACTTGCGTCAGCTGAGTGGAAACCTGCATTCCACAGCATCCGCAGAATCTACGTAGCGCCTGGGGTGTTCTTTTTCTTCAAGCCGCATTTTTTTGTAATCAGGTATTTTAAAGACCAAGCATGTGACCATGAGTTCAAGCTCATAATAACGTACATGCATACGTTCCAAAATGTCGTTCAGTCTGAGGCTGTTTGCCTGTATTTTCATGGCTCAAGATGCTGAGCCATAGCCGAGTAACTGTGTCGCATGAAGTATTGTAGGTTTGTATGAGATAAAAATGACTTGTACGCACCCGTTCCCTCTACGGCAAGCCTTCCCGCCAGTTCGTTTTCCGACTTGCGCACTGCCGCAATCTTGTTCGTAGGAGCACGGCAGCTTGCCAAGACAATTGCAAGTCCGGCTACTATGAGAGGCATCGTTCTGTCTCCAACCCCTCTGGGGAAAGTCCTACTGTCCACCCCTCTCCGTACTCCTCGTATTAGAGAAGTTCCTTCCCTGCTTCATTGGCCCCCACACAGTTCTGAAGCAGACTTCCCCAGTTAACTACCACGCAACACCTACTTCCGGTGTCAGTGACCATCGGTGCCATCATAGAGTTTTATATTAACATATACTAGCGGGAAATCTGTCGCTGCAGTCGCGGCCGCCGCGGGGGCGCCATTGCTGCTAGCGACGTTCCTTTCCTGCTTGGCTTAGCTAGCCATACGGCTTCTTTTTTGTCTTGAAACCAAAATTAATGAAAAAAGTAACTTTTTTTGTTCACCGTACATTAAGCTTCTAAAAAACTACTGACATTTTGGAGGTTCAATTTTATAATGACAAAACAAATTTTATGAACCATCTACGGTAATATTGTTGCTTTTGCAGCCAGAGCCAACGTTTCAGCCTGTTCATGAGCCATGCCAAGGACAAGTGGAACGTACCTGCCGGGTACATGACTGACGCTCGCTGAAGCGCGGCTCCCCTAGGCAGTGGCGCCAGATTTCCCCTAGTATTTATTAGTATGAAACTCTATGGGTGCCATGGAACTGAGATCATTCATGTTTCTCGAATCAAGCCTTCCAATCGCCCCGATTCCTCTCCCTGACTTCAACGGCCAGGATGGCCGCTTCCACCGAGGGGGGAGAATAACTTGAGCGCGAATCTAAACGTCTCCTTACCAGCCCATAACTAAGTATTACGACTGGCCAATACCGCCTTCACGTTTCATCGTCGTTCCTGCATTGTGGGCGTCTATCATCATCTCATCATTCTTCGTCCTTATCGGACGTACCGTCATCATCATCATCATCGGGATTGGTCCTGATCTGGCTAGGTTACCGCTCGCCGAATAAACGTCGTCCGCCAACCCTCCTGGCATTGCCTCTCAATATATAATATTTGTAATAAAATGAGTACACCTGCTGTAGGCGGCACCTGCAAATATGCGTGGGTATTTTAGTCCCTACGTCAGCTCGAATGTTTTCAGCTATATACAATACAGCTACTAAAGGAGAAGAAGGAGGTAGCCTTTATTGTGGCAGGAAGACTCTACGTCAAGTGGGGGAAGGAGCAGTAGAAGGGCGGGGGTTTGTAACTTGGGGCACCTTAAGTGCGTACAGTTCGACCCAAAACAGGTGGGCTCCATGAGAAGGCTGGAGAGGCCGCGTCGGGTGAGGAGGGCAGGCTCACGACTTTAAACTGCTCGCGCTAGACCGCTTTTTAGAGAAAACTCCCATCTCCCCTCGCGGGAACCCCTGTGTAGATGCGACGCATAGGCGGAGCGCCGAAGGGACCGCGTTTTATAGCGCGCATAACGTTGAGGGGACTGCGTAAGCCGGTCCCAGTCGATGACGACGTTGGCGTACTTGTAAAGCGGCGTGGACTCTAGGTGTTTGAGCCAAGCGTGGATGTTGCTTCGCCGGAGAACGGCACACCTGTTATATGCGCAGCGCGCCCCAAGGAGAGGAAACCGCGGAAGAGAGAGTACTGCACATGCGCCGGCCCCAACGCGTCTGCCGCGGCTATGACGCAACACAATCCAACACAATCCACTTTAATCCAATCCAATCCAAATCCAAGCCAAGCCAAGCCAATCCAATCCAATCCAAGCCAATCCAATCGAATCCAATCCAATGCCCCTCGCGAGAGAGTGTTCGCTATCGGAGAGCAGAGGGGGTGAGCGGCGGAGAGCGCAGCTGGCGCGGCGAGGAGAATGGGGGAGGGGCGGACAACGCCGACGACGACGCCGGAGGGACAAGGCGAGTGAATGAGATGCTCTGCATCTAAAAATGTGCAATTAAAGCCAGCATGGATGGTTCCAGTGTTCGAGGGTCGATGTAAAGAGAGGTTGTATTTGGAGGAGGCTTGAAGTTTCTGTAGCGCGCGAACTTTGGGCAGTGCCAAATTAGGTGCTGGAGATCGGCGGGCGTGGGGAGGCGCAGAAGGGACATCGAGGCGGTAGAGACGGGGTGTACCATTTACGGAAGGTCTCAGGGGTAAGGCTAGCACTGGCGAATTATTTGTTTATGAAAATTTCGGCTGATCTTGGGAGCGAGGGCAGGGCGGATAAAAAGCCGGTTGGAGTCAGGGCCTTGAGGCGGTCTTTTTTTTTTCTTTTTGTAACGTAGAAGCTGTATCGCTGGTGGTAATGTCTCAGTAGGTGGAGGAGCCAAGTCGGGTAGCAGCGGAGGACTAGAGGTTATACACTCCCGCGCAGCCGAGTGGGCTGCCTGGTTCCCCGGTGATGACTCCTCGTGTCCAGGTGACCAGTCGATGCGAACATGAATGCCGCTAGATTTCAGGATGGAGATCTGATGAATGATTTTGTTGGCGATGGTATTGGTCGACGTGGGACATTTTAGAATCTGTAGGGCTTCGAAAGAGTCCTTCAGGATGCGTATCTGGGAAGGCACGGAGGAGTGAAAGTCAAACATGAGGTAGTCTATGGCTTGAATGATAGCATGGAGTTCCGCTTCGAGGATGGTAGCACATGGAATATTAAGGGATCGTTTGCCTTGGATGGAAGGGAGGTCAGGTGAAGCCCATGCGGTGCCAACTAGCGGAGGAGAAATGCTCGCGTCGGTGTAAATGTCGATTTCTTGGGGGTGTTTACTGTTTCGGAGAACGTTGATGCGGGCAGCGCGGACAGGGCGGGCGTAAAGGAAAGCTTTCTTTGTGTGTGTGTCATTCTGAGCAGCAGCCTTTAGTTAATCAAGCCGTGTGTCAAATGAATAAAAATGATGCGTTCTTTCGCGTTCATTTTCAACGTTTATATGTAAAAAAGCCATATGTTCAGCATGCAAAATCTGTCGAATATACACCGCCTATGCCTCAAGCCCGCGACACTAACAGGAAATCGATTTTCTGCCACTGGCTTACGTCAGGTGGTTTTGAGGGAAATATGAAGGTACGCGCATACAAATGTTACCACACAAACATATTTGCAGAATAAAACAATCACTGAGTGTGGTGACACTTTATGGTGATGGTTTTAGGCTTGCTAAAGTGATATTATACTGTGTATGATGTTTCGTTTTCTTGTTGTTATATTTTCTATTCGTATTTACCGCACTGGTTCCACGAAACTTTTTAGAACCGATGAAGAGGCCTTGTTTGGTTTGATGTCTTGCTTTTCATGCGCTTTTCTTTTCCTACTCAGGTTATTCTTCCAGACGACTATGACCGTGAACACAATTTACCGAAATAGCTTCAAGGGGCCATGCAGACGAAACACAAGTTTGGTTCATTCGAAAGATTGCCTCGTCAAATCATACTGACACAACTTTTAACGTAAACCGCTCAAATAAGCTACATAATTTGGAAAAAAGGGATCGAGCATGCGACCCACTAACTCATTTCCCGCAACAGAACCTATAGTGTCATATGTGACAGCTCTGCGATTGGCTGAGGCTGGCCAACAAAAACGCCAATTAGGAGTGCTATAAGGTTGCTGAACGGGCTATTTGAGCTTAGATTTATGGCGTGGGAGCGCCTAGAAAAGACGGGTGCCTCGCTCCATCTTTGTTACGCAATGGCTACGTCACGAAAAATAAAAGGGAAAGGGGGAGAAATGCTAGCTTTATGTACTTATTTCTTAGCAAATAACTAATGGGTGCTCGTCAGAAAAAGCTGGGAAAGCTACGAGGTCAATGTTCTTTCAGTTAAAAAATATATTCCGCGTAGAGTGCCCCTTTCAGAAACGCGACCCGGCACGTCTTGTTACATGCTCTCCTAATAAGTCGTATAACATACGGCACGTCGCATCTCGCATTAAATTCTACAAAAAGCAATATATTGAAAGCCCTTATACGGAATACATACAAAAAACACTAGGTTTACTTGTCACCAGATTAACAATCCGTTGCCCACAACTCGGAGTTCACAACACCTCCGAGGAGCCCATTGAGGCGCATCTTACAGGCAGAAAACAACGCTGCCTCTTAACAACCACACGTAGTTCGATATTAAAAGGACACTTAAAGGTGGAAACAAGTTGGCTTGTATCGATGGATTACGGTGTCGAGAATTAAATACCCCATTCTCGCAACTAGCAGTTGTTTAATAAGACCGAAAATACCAGAAACGTGAAAAGAGGGGACGACGCCCCGTACGCTATTGGGTACCACGGTTTGTGACGTCACAAAAGTAGTGAATGGCGCGAGCTTATTGGAGAAGCATCTGTAGATGTTTCCCTGAAATAAATAGTTTTTGAGTGATTGACCACTCAGGAACTTCCAACGTAAACCAAAGCTTTCCGGGAACTAGTCGTATCTACAAAAGGCATACTACTACAGCCTTTATACACTGCGAGGCAGGATGCTTCCCTCACTATTCTGGAAGCTATCATGCTTTCAGTTTGTTTTGCAAAAGCATTGGTGCGCAACTAACGAAGTTAATAACCTACGACGCTGAGCGTCCGAGCTTCTGCAAGCAATAGACCCGAAGGAAGCAGCTTAAGTTCCTTGAAAGGGAAATGAAAGGGAAGCGGGAAAGAAAAACGCCAGCTTTATTTACATATTTCTCCGCAAACAACTCATCGTTGCTCTTCGAACAAAGCCGAAAGAGCTACGCAACGTATGATCTTTCAGTTAAAACAAAAATTTATTTAGCCTTTAGTGTCCTTTAACTCGTCTCCGCCCCCCCCCCCCAGAACATACTCTTCAACGCGTCCCGTAATCTATCCGCCGTCACATCCCATGCACCCAACCTATTACCAAAACCGCCGCAATGCGCAGGCGGCCCACCAATACGTCGAGTACGGATCCCGGGCCGACACTCGGTACGTGGATGCCTCTCCATACCCATCTCACTCAGCCCACACGTGGGCTGTCGTTGACTCCAAGAGCCGCCTTTTAAACTCAACTACTTCCGCTTCCAACAACGTCCCAACAGCACAAGAAATCTCAATCGCCCTCCCCGCCCCTACCGATCCAGAGTACGTGATAATCCTTAAAGATTCCCAGACTCCGCCACTACTAAGCGGGACGAATGTCGGCCATTGCCCTTCGCATTCTTACACAACTATCGACGCTACCTCCCGATATCCGCATCGTGTGGACACCGGGTCATACGGCTCTCCTGCCCGCGCCCTCACACCTGAGGTACCCTCGGAAGCTGACGACACCAGTGCTTTTCCTCCCATTGTCCTGCACTATGCTGACATCCTAGCTCATTTACGCCCACAACGACAGCACATCTCGCCACTCCATCCAAACCTTCCCAAGACAGAACAGTTCATCTTCCGGTGGCTTAAAGCCAACACCTTTTCCCGTGGCACACGCCTTCATACTATTTATCATATGCAGTACTCTCCCGAACGCAAACACTGTCCATTACAATGGATGCTATACCACATGTGGAAGTGCCACCTTACCCCTGCACTACTCCCCCTTCCCAACCTAAGCCGCCTTAAACTCGCCTTAAACGCTGCACTGAGTAGCATAGGCGTCCGGTGCAATAAAAAGAATACGAAAATTAACTACAGAGAAATACCACTTGAACGAGCGTCATTTAAACGAACTATTCAGTTGTATGAACTTTTTCAAATCTCCCACTGAACCTAAAATTGAACCTGATACAAACGCCCTTCAGCTTAACGAAATTCAGCGCACTGCACATTTAAGTTCTACGAACACATTCCATGGCACCATCCTACGTCTCCCAGGTCGCATTGATCACGTCAAGAAGTGCAGAACGCACTTTTTGTAACACATTTCTCGTAGAGAAAAACGTTTCATTACCGCGCGACCAACAATGGGCCCCGTTTTAGCCTCGAACTGGATTGGCTAACTAGATAAACTTATCGCCCGCCGAAGTCATAGCCACTGCCACAGCTACAGCTTTAGCCCTACAACCACTACAACCACAAAGAAAAGACATCCGCGTGCTGGTTAATCATGAGTACGAAACGAAAGCGCGATTCTATAGACAAAAAACAGGATGTTTAGTGTAGGCTTAAGGTTCATGAGAGCTTGGACACAGTCATTCAATTCGTGACGACAACAGGCCTAAGTGTACAAGTGCACCAAAACGTTACTGCATCTACAAAAGGGTCTCAATAGGGAATATCCGCTTGCAAAGAAGCAGAATGATGAATGAATGGGTTGAAATATCATCCCAACATCAGATGCTTCCTTTAGCTTAAGCTGCAACATACCTCTTTCGGTTTTAGTGAATTTTCACTTTAACAAACTTTTTTCTGAGGTGCCCTAAAGTTCGTTCAAGTGAAAATTCTCTGTATAGCAAAGCCTTGTACATGACAGTCACAAAGAAATGCAAAAAAAAAAGTGTTGGCATTTACATACATATTAGACGAGCATGAGTTACAGCGGGTAACGCATTTTAAATACTTTGGTGTCATCCTGTATGAAGACTTTAGTTGGAAAGCCGATATTAATGGCTTATCCTGCGTGGCATAAAAGAATCTATGATTTTTAAGAATAAAATTAGAACTGGCACAGCTAACGGCATATTTGACGATTGTGCGGCCTGCAGTGGAATATGCCAGCTTTGTATGGGATCCGTATAGGAGATATCAGATTGATAAGATCGAGAGAATACAAATGCGAGAAGCTAGGTTTATTCTGTCGAGAATTCGACGCAGGAAATCGGTTAGCGACATGCTAGTCCAACTTAAAGTACCTTTCCTTTCAGACCGAACGAAAAAGCTAGGTTAAAGTTTCTTTTTATGCTGAAAAATATCTCTCTAAACATGGACAATCGTGCGTATTTAAAACTTAGTATCGACAACAGGCGCGGAAGCGCGTCGTCCTGTGTATTTCTTTCTTAGTCTACGTCTTTCCACGCCTGTTGTCGATATGAATCAGCACCAACTCGCCCAACTTGCCATCTTGTTAAATAAAACTTAGTAGTCACGAGGGTCACTCGCTCGAAATAAATGCCAGGGTAGTCAGTTTTAAATGACTCGTTCATACCGACTACAATAGAAGACTGGAATGCATTTTCACAGGCTGCAGTTGCTCCAGTCACAGTTAATCAGTTGAAATCGTCTATGCTCCGTCATTTCTCATTTCAAATTGATGTGTTAGCTGCTGTATTTTTTTTCTTTGGTGGCAGAGTGTTTGGCGGCTGTGTTGCTGCATTTTTTCCTGCGTTCCCAACGTGTTGTGACCAGGGTGTCGAACCGGAACCGGAACCGAACCGAAAACCGGAACCGAACCAGAATTTTTGCCCGGAACCGGAACTGAACCGGATCCGTTTTTTTTCCGCCATTTTGGAACTGAACCCGAACCGGAACGAATTGAAGGAA
Organism: Haemaphysalis longicornis; assembly: GCA_013339765.2. NCBI lineage: Eukaryota > Metazoa > Arthropoda > Arachnida > Ixodida > Ixodidae > Haemaphysalis > Haemaphysalis longicornis. The sequence goes on from CM023457.1 coordinate 110,617,245, forward strand.
CCGTTCCGAACCGTTCCGGGCTCAAAACTGTGATTTCCAGTTTTCCATCCCGGTACCCTACTTTGCATCGAATATATTTTTACCATTCACCAGGCGGCACCACGCAATATTTGATAGTCTGAAGTTCCCAAGGCCCATAAGGTTCTCATCTTATTTTATCCTAAATATAATGTAAAGTCCATATTGCCGCGAACCATGCATTGAGTTTGTTTATTTCTGTTTTGCTTTTACCGCCGGCTGCGCCGGTCTGTGTTATCTCCGTGCCAAGAAAAGCGCGTGTTCCATTCTTTCTTTCGGTGCCGCATGTGTATCTGTTCAGATAGGGAGAGCATTCCGATCTAACGTGAACATCCCGGAATAATCTTCTTGCATCTACAATGTTCTCGATGCGAATCGACGGTTCCAGAACCACGCGCGCCGAAAGATAAAAAGCCTGCAGAGCAGACGCCGGGGCTTTCGATCTGCGACGCTCGCCGACGCACGTACGTCACTTTGTTGACCACTGCTTCGCCGCCTCTCTATTTTTCAGTTGTTAGGGGAGCACAAGTTCGCTCCAATAAACTTGTTTCTTTTCCAAACAACTGCTTCGTCCTTGGCTACGTGACAATATACACTATTAGTTTGCTTTAGGTATTGCCCATCTCCGAAAATTATATTTTTACATTTACAATCACTTAAGTTAGAACGCGTATTCCGTGGCAACATATCATGGGGTATTCTTTATGGTTTCTATCTGCAGTGTGTTTAAAATCGTGTGAAGTTTTCATGTTGTTAATTCGAATGCATCCGTGTCCGCTTGTGAAGGCCTTCAGGGACACCATCAACAATAAATCCGTATCTTCCACTTATTTTAGTTTGAGTGGGCACTTATATAAAAACAGCACTGAGACACAAACACTCACAGTTCTCTACGTCACCATCACTTTTTCTTGTACAGTGCCGTTGTGTCCTTTGGTTACTGCCCTAAGAGAACATGAGAATTGAAAAAAAAATTGGGGCCTTCCCATTTTTACTTTTAAAGTAAATGCGATAGCATTTCGATGCATGGATTTAAGTCGATTAACGCGGATTAGCGGGTAGACTAGGGGGTTAGTGAGATGAGTTAATGAACTAATGTGAATTAGTGGGGACTGCGGTGTTGATTAGTATGGATTAGAGGAATTAGCGGGTCAGTTAAGGCGGATTAGAGGGTTGGACCAGACATGATAGATTTGGGGTCCTTGGCATTTGTAAATTTGCAGCGTTCTCTTTCTCGACCAATCAGGAAATTTAGTTACGCACAAAATAGCCGGATAGTTATGTGTCGACCACCTGTATGCTATAAAAGGCCTTTTTTATGCACGTATTACGCTCTTATGTTATTTCTCGCGTAAGATTTACATCTCGCAATGAAGTTAAAAACTAATTGCCTAATGTATGTCTTATATTCACCAAAAGGTTCTCAAAATGTGTATATATATGAGGTAAGACTAGGAAGCAACTAAACTGAAAGAAAAAAAGGAACGATCAACTGGTTTGATGCGAAAGACACCCGATAGCATTCTCCGATACCTTCTCTTTCTTCGTGCTACCGTTCTGCAGCCTTCCACAGGTGTAGCATCTCAACCCCCGAACACAGCCCCTTCCAAGCTGAGGAAGAGGCGATAGCACGTGCGCTTAGCCAAAGGGCCGCCAAAAGTCTAATAACAGACTCTTATCAGGCGTGGCGCAACTTTGCCAACAGTCTATTGCATGTCACAACACTTCAAATGACCAATCAGAGACACCAACGAGACCAGCCAGGATTGTATGGGCACCAGCTCATACTGGCATCGCCGGCACACAAGATCACCAACCTCATGGCTGGACATTTGACCCGCCTAGCCTCCGCTGATGAAGCCGAGCCCGAGCGCATGCATCCTGTATACATACCAGGAAATTAATTAGCACTATAGGCTCTCCCGTAGAACGTATTCCTTCCCGCACAAATCGCTAGCGAATAACCAGGAAAGATTATTCCGTGCACTGCGGATTAACACCTTCCCACACATCACCAGTCTTCACCTCTTTGAGGGGACACAATTCTCTACATTTCGTCGCTTCTGTGGGGAGCCTGGGAACCTCATACACACAGTAGGCGGCTGCGACAAGTCCACCCTAGATCCACCCAACCTACACGTTTCCATAGAGATTTGGGAGAAAGCCTTGGCCAGCTCCGGCCTTGAAGATCAGTTTCTCTTGATGGAAACGACTGTCGACTCTACCCCTTGAATGAGGACGCCTCTCTGAGACTTTTCCTCGATTTATTTAAAGTTAATTTTTCTCTCTCTGCGAGCGATAATTACTGCTGCTTGTGACTTCAACTCAGCTATTATTTTTCGTAGAGCCCAACCGCTCTCACCTGTCGCTGAAGTGCCATTTAGCAAGTTTCTATCTCCGGTGTTCCCTATCCAATGCCGTCCTGTACACGGCGTCCAATGAGTCATTAAAGCCGTTCTTTCTTTCTAACTGGTACGTTAGCATATGAAAGATGAGCAGAAGGAAATCGCTTTAAACGCCACCAGCCACGCTTGACAGTCGGAGGTTGACGCCGACGCGGGACTGTTTTCGACTTCTAGCAGTGCTAATGATTTCGTGTTAAAGCTAAAGCACCTTTAAAAACAAGGGGTACATGAAAAGCGTAGCAGACCAATCAATTTATTTAAATGCAAAATTATTTGCCTCATTGTGCGAAAACGGGGGTGCATGCGCGCGTGCGTGCCTAGACATTTGGTGGAACCAAAAAAATGTTGGGCGCTCAGGCTCTCCTGCGCGCCAAAAAGACTTCCCGCTCGCCAGTAAACTACCTGCCTGCCTGGCTGCCTGCCAGGCAGGCGATTCCTGCGAGGATGCGTGATTTCGGGACGAGGGGCGGCCCGCCACGAGACGCCCGGGTCGATGGGGGAGGCGGCGGAGACGCAAAATAGTCTACCATGGCGACACTCCAGGGTACAAAAAAAATTATGCAGAAATTCAAACTATTATCTAATAATGCGTAGCATTCCTATGCCGCTTGTCCTCAGTGTGAGTTTTACAGCCAATTTTTTGGCTTTTCTAAATCCTGTCCGACCAATTATCTCAATCGACGCTGCTATAATTACAAATGGAATATTCGCGAAATCTCCATATTGTGGAAATGCAGGCGGTAATACGGTTTCCCATTTTCCTTAATTGCTTAATATTTTTCTTATTTTATAGTTTTCAAAATTTCGTTCGGCCAATTTTTTCATTCGCGCTATTATAACGATTACATTTGTAACTCGCGAAATCTGCCTTATTGTGGAAATGCAGGGTGTTACACGGTTCGCCAGTTTCCGCAATTATTTTACATTTTTTTTTATTTTTTACGTTTAAAATTTTTTTGTTTGACTAATTATCTCCATTTACCCTATATAACGATTACAGGTGGAAATTCCCGAAATCCTCATTATTGTGGAAATGCTGGGTGTCACACGGTTTGCCAGTTTCGGTGATTATTTTTTTTTATTTTTTAGTTATTCAGAAATTTTGTGCCACCAGTTATCTCCATTTACGCTATTATAGCGATTACATGTGGAATTTCCCGGGGAAAATCGGTATTTTTGTGGAAATGAAGGGGGTCACACGGTCCTGCTGTGGGCAAAAAATGGTACGCATTAAAACGATTGGGGACGGACGGGTCGTCTGCTTAGTAGGACGGGGCAATAGGCAGTCTGCAGGGAGGCTGCCCATTACCAGAAGATTCTGGCAAGATGCACCGAGGGGGAGGCGTCGGAGGCACCCGTGTGCTGCCCACTGGTCAGGAGGCTACCTGTTTGCCTTCCAGAAGACTGTGGCGAGAACGCATTATTTGGAGACGATGTGCGGCCCGTCACTTGTCGGCGAAGGGAGTGGATCACATGGCTGCAGCGGCTACGTAGAGCCATGTGTTAGAGCGCAGCCTTAAGCACCCGCTCCTGTGGTTTCGCGTAGTCCCTCAGCTTTGGACTCGTTGTAACCGAGAGATCGAAGACGCCACCGAAGATAGAGCTGGCAGGAAAACGGAGGTTGCAAGTATGACGAAAGTGTAAGCGGGAGGGCGTAGTTCCGTGACCGTGCGAGACGCGCTTCACAGTGGCGACCCCTTACGAGATAACGACAGAGTATGCCGCGCGCCGTCGTGCATTAGCTGATGCCGACCACTTCCTGAGGCACAGCATCTATGCGCCGTCGCCGAGAAGACTACAGTTCGCCCTGCACTCAAATTTCGCATTAGCGAGTGTCGTAATCGTCCGTCATTTTCTTCCTCAAGAAAACAACTGCGGGGTATAAAACTGCAGTGTTATGATCCAAGAATAAATTAAATTCAATTATAAAAATGAAAGAAACTAAATGAATAAAAATAAACTTGCGGCCATAAAAAGCAGGGCTTTCAAATTCATAAAATACGCAGTCTTATGTTTTCCGAGCGAATTTTTCATTTCGCTTCAGTTAATGTTGTAATCGTGGACCTACTATAGAAAACATTTTGCAGTACATTTTACAGTTAAAGGAACTCTTCAACACTTTAGATCAACGCTCTCATCTTATCTTCGCTTCTGGAAGCACTGCAAAAGTTATTGCTTTTTCCAGCACAGAGGAGCAGTGCGGGATTGGCTCGTCCCTGCAGATACGCCTTCTGTTTCTGCTTCGCTGTTGGGGTTTTTACATCGCTGTAATGACGTCATTCCAGCGGTAGAAAAACGCCAAGACTGGGGAAGAGAGAAAAATATTTCAAGCAAGTTTGTAAGTTATCTGATGGGGACAGAGCAGTACTTTTTGTCTGAGGGACTTTCCGACTCCCTGATCTAAGTACTGGATGTGTTGGTTGACTACTTTCTGCACGCATTCAAGATTTCGAACAAAGTTGAAAAAAGTGTTGCACGGTAGTTTTTTTTTTGTCCAAAACAAAATTTGCACAAAAAACCTACTTAGGGCTTCGTTTTTGACAAGAAAACCTGACAAGGAAACGAAAACCGAGCCAAAAAAAATTAACAAAAAAAAACACGCCTGATTTTTTTTCTCCGAACCCGTTCAAACCCCGTTTGAACCGGTTCGAACCCGTTTGAACCGGTTCGAACCGGTTCGAACCGGAATGGAATGGTGTGCCGGAACTGAACCCAAAACCGAACCCGAAAGGCTTGAACCCGAACCCGAACCGAACCCGAAAAAATTCCGGTTCGACACCCTGGTTGTGACCCTGTTCTGCGAAATAGTTTCTCCGCATTCCCTTGCCGCGCACTTGCCTTTGTTTGGATTTGCTTTAACACACATCGTACGAAGCAGACTGGCTTTGTTCGGTTGTGGTGGACGTTTCAGGATGCGTCACCGAGCTCGTTTTAAACAGGTCCTGCGCTCCTATGCCTACCGGCCACCATTCACTGCTATCTTTTAACCTTCCCTCGTAAAGAGAAAGCATGCGCCACGCGAAGTTCATTTTCGTAACGACAGTCGGCGTTTTTTTGCGTGCAGGCAGTAGCTAAATTTGCGTGAGCTACATCCTCCCCACATCGACGCTTGCCAAGAACGCAGAACCGAGCTGAGCGGAAATACAGGCCGGGAAGCGTCGAACTAGGAGTCCAAAACATCGGCCGCGTATGCTGCTTCATTCGCTGCCTTAAAAGGCATAGGTTTTGTGCTGTTGTGCTGCCACTGCACTTAAATGCCTCTCTTCTTTTCCGCACCCGCCGTGGTGGTTCAGTGGCTAAGGCGGTTGCGCTGCTGAGCAAGAGGTCACTGGTTCATTCCCGGCCGCGGTGGCCGCTTTTCTGATGGGGGTGAAAAGCAAAAACCCGCCCGTTTGTACAAGATTTCGGCGAACGTTAAAGATGCCCAGGTGTTCAAATTAACCCGGAGCCATCCACTACGGCGTGCCTCATCGCCTGCGTTGCGCCAGCGCGTTAAACCCTACAACAAATCAATCTTCTTTTCCGCGCCCCCGGTTTCCCTTCCCCTCCAATTTCGCTCCTCCCAGGATAAGCACGGACAGGATTTGCTGGAGCCAATTCAATTTTTTTATGCTGGGGTACACGAAGATCTCAGCGACGTCATATCCGTCGCGGAAGTGACGGCGCCCGCTTTCGAGCCCACGGCTCTCTCCCCCAAAACGGGAGGTACGTGGCGCTCTTCCCACTGCAACATGAAGGGAGACGTCAGCAGCTCTACGAACGCGCCTTATGTCCTTTCCTATGGCTCATTCAGATGGTGCTGCCGTCTAGGAAAGCGGAAGTGTAGTAGCGCATCATGACGCTAATGAGCGCCGACAGTTGGCGCCTTGATGCCAGCGCCTTCGTGTACGGGGGACGCGCGTGAATTGTGTCGCCCTCCGCGTTTTTTTGTTTTTTGCGTGTCGGCGTCACTTCGTCTGGTGGGTCAGGCTCGCGAACCCTTCGAACATACAACTGCTCCTGTCAAGGCCCTTTCACTTTCGCGTTTTTTCCGATTCCTAGGAAAAAAAGATCAACAACAATTTTTGCGCTCTTCACCACTCGTGCGCCATTTACTAGAACGAAGTCGATGGTTGGACGGCATACCGTCTGGTCAGGTAGCATACTACAAAACAAGAAACACAGGTCACTGACCAAATCAAAAACAAATTGACGTTGAACAATTTGTTTGAACAAAATTTAACAAGGGAGGCGTAGCGCTCCCGAAACGCCCAAATTTTTTTTTGACTTGGTCAGTGACCTGTGTTTCTAGTTTTGTAGCATTTACTAGAACCTTTTGTTACTGATGCACGTGGATCGCCCCCCCGTGGTTAAGGCTTGTCGCCAGCACTCTTTGTATTCCTGCGTCAAATTATTGTCTTGAATGCGTATGTTCTTTTTCTATCACGAATATCACGCAAACATTTATTTTTTGTTAAAAAAAAATGACAGTTCCCCTTATATATTGAGGTTTCAGCTCAAATTAGTTAATTTCTTCATTTTGTAATACCATTGACAAAAATGGGCTTGTGTTTTTAGATGTACTGGTTTAAAAAAAATTTTTTCCAATTAACTTTTGTCCGGGCTGCTGAATCAAGGAACAGACGGACAGGTAGACCAGAATATTGCTATCGACTTTAAAATCACCATCGAAGCTTACGTTGCACAGAGGGGGTAACACACATTTGGTGCGAGTTTTTTTTTCTTATTCGGCAATGGAAAGCACAATTCGGCGTGTGTGTAAAGAGGAGTGGCGCTATGCGGCTTCGTTTGAGGCGGCTCGTATGTCAGGATATCCGCTCCGCTCGCCGTCTGCTTATTGCTGCCGCGTCCTTCTTTCACAAACAAGGCTTGTACGTGGACTCTTTAGAGGCTCGCTTGGCCTGTTGTTGTCTGAGCCTTGGTTTTACGTCAAGGGCATGTGGTTCGTCCCGTTTCCGACGGGCTCCAGACGTTGCTGTGGCAGGGGGACAGTGGTCAAGAAGGAGCAGTGGTGGCAGCAGAGAGGCTGTCTTGAACTGACAATAGCACGAATTACGTGAGCAATCTACGGTTAACAATACCGAAATGAGGAGGTTTAAGCTGGGATATGTAAGAAAAAGAATAATCAGCCTTATTTGTGTCATCTTTTGCTTGATAGTAGCTGCCTTGTGTGCTCTGCTGATTCATTCGCGAATTGGGCGTCGCTGTACGACGACCTGGAAGAAGGAGCAATGTGAGTAGGTGTTTTTTTTTTATAATATTTTGAGCATGGCATACCCGTCTTTGCTTTTCACGGTATAAACATCCAGTGCGCAGCGTAGATGGTGTGAAGCTGAAGACTGCGCGCCGAATATACTGGATACACTACCGGTAGACATAGTATAGCAAATGAGAATTGGAAGTTAAAGGTTCGTTGAATAACCACAGAAAGAAAGGCTAGTAGTCCAGAACTTCAAGGAAGGCAAAGAGGAAAATGAGGTTCGTCATCTACTAACAGCAGAGCCGTTTAGGTCAAAACAAATCCGTCTGTCGTACCCAAAACACCCCAAAGCCTCAAGAAAAAACGGTGGTTGTCCCGGAATGGATGTCCCGGAAATCGGAAATTGGAATCGGGGCCCATTACGCCGTGAAACCGGCCCCGCCAATTTTTTTTTTCTTTACTACAAGAAAAACTATCCCTCAAACATATAAAATCACAGGCTATCTCCAATTCTAGCACATTGACTAACATACGTTAGCAACAGTAGGTTCACCTGTCAAGGCCCTAGGAGAGTAGCAGCGGTGTGGGACAGTAATATGGGCAAACAATTGGAAAGAAAGAATGCTTCCCGTTTTCGGAATCAAACCTGGGGCCCTCGCGTTATTTAATTAAGATGGCCTTCCTGACGCACAACAATTCTTTTGGGTTCGTAGCGCGCGCATTGGCTTTGGACTTCGCCGCCAGTTCTAGTGCCTATTGTCGGGGTCTTCTTTGGAACAGATGCGAAACGCTGGGGACAAAACAATCCGGGCCGGCCAGTCATGGAGAACGTTCAGCGGCAAGTTTAGAAATAAATGTGAGGTCCAACAGCCGGTCTTTCTTCACGAAGGGAGATGGGCCGCCAGCTCCGGTGTTTGTCCAGCCTTGCACCAGTAGTTGAAGCTCTGAAAATTTTGTGCACAAGTATGTCACACGTCGGGTGAAACGATAGCGGTTTCAGCGACCGCGTGTAGCTGTGACAGAAAGTCTGCTGATGACTGCATTCTTTATTCGTTCTGGCTCTTGGTAAAGTCAATGCCGGATAAATGTTATTTCTAACGGCGGAGGTATATAAGCTTGAGCTAGGCCTGGTGACGTATTAAAAAAAATGCTAGTTCGCTGGGAACATATGTTGAACTCGTTTTTGCTTTTGCCCATATGTGACCCCCTTACCGCTTATCTACAAACCGCTTTCCTGGTTTTTACCGAACAACACGGATCTAGTCTGGAAAGCTGCCTTTACCCTATCGAGGGGCCCCTGACCCTTGTCCATCTGGCGGGGCCCCCGCCATCATGCCGCGTTGGCCATTGCCGGGGGTGAAAGAGTCTGGCGGCTTGTCCTGCCACAGGCGGTGGCGAGTTGAGCGTCCATCGTGGCTGTGGAAGGCACCATGTGAATTCGTGTTCCTTGGTGGCGCCGGGCACCTACCGGTAAAATAGGTACAAGCGACTCCCCGGCCTGGCGCTCGGCCCCTTTTGTGGGACTACAACGCTTGGGAAGTTCACCCGGCTTGCACGGGAAATCGCCCCTATGGAATGGGGCGGCTGCAAAATCGCAGGAACTTTTTTTTTTTGTGCAAATAGCGTCATTGCGGTGTATTCAATACGTGGAATACTGGTGTCCTCGGCATCGCTGGCTACTGCCAGTTTATATCTGAAATGAGAAGTGTCCGACTGAGTGACTGGTGTCCAAGTGACTCTATGTCAACCCCCAGCTGAAACTGCTGGACCTCGAAGTTGATGATCTCAAAAAGCATCGCGAATTAAACAGTGCAACAGATTAAGGAACGATGGCACTGTGTCGTCGTTTCGCTGTGTGTTGCCCTTTTTAATCCGCTTTGTTTTTTGAGATCATGAACTCCAATCAACTTGCCCAACTTGCCGTCCTTCTACAACGCACCAAGAGAATTAAATTTTTGGGACGGACTATATTTTAATCATTGCGTGGATGCTTACTAACACTGGACTTTACGTGACCTGGATTCTAAAGATTTTAAAGCTGCAATTTAATCAATTTTAATTCCCAATCTCTAAAGAACTGCTGTTGTTGTCCGATGCACAAAGTATACGCCGCTACGGATAGTCAAAAAACACAAATTGGAATTGGCATGGGATGTGAGCCCAGTGCGTTACCACCGCACTATCTCCTGTACGTTGGCCGCGGTGGCACAAACCTTGTTGTCGTTAGTATCAATACGAAACACGCATACCGACGAACTCGAAGCAAGGATGCATCACATAGAGCCATGGTGGGAAGGTCGATTCAACAAGCTGGCGGAGCTCATGGGCTCATGCATCGCGGCGCTTCAGCAAATCGAGCTACCCTACGACCAATTGTAAGTCACCCAGCGTTTTCCCCGCTCTTCGCGCAACATCCTCACAATCAAGGAAACCAGCAGCTACTCAACCTTAATCAAACATGGCCACCAATGCACCATCAACAAGCACAGGCTTGACGATCTGGCAGTGGAACTCTCGTGGCTTCAAGAACAAGACGGCGGTCCTCCAGCAACGTATCCCATACACCACAAGGAAGCCAGATGTATTATTACTTCAAGAAACACTCACTGACACCCTGTCCCTTCCAGAATATAGAGTGCGCAAAGGCACCGCCGATGGCAGGGACATCTGCACCCTGGTCACAAAGAGACTCACGCTCGTCGAACATGAATTACGACAAGGACAAGCAAAAATTCAGCACACACTCACCCAGATCATACCTGTCAAGAGGAAGAAGGGGAAACCATATACCTTCTCAACGTATACAGCAACCCATCACAAAGGAAGCAGAAAGTTCAAGACGCTGCTACTTGGGGCTAGCACTGCAGCGGGTCGAAACACACTCATAGTCTGCGGTGACTTCCATACGATGCACCCTGCTTGGGGTTACAGGAAACCCACAGCTAAGAGAAAAGATGTACATCAAGATACCACGGACCTCGGCTACACGCTCATTACGGACCCGACAAATACACCAAGGATCGGAAACTTCGTTTCTAGGGTTACCACAACTGGCCTCACGTTCGTGAAGAATGATGATAAAAGAGTAAACCCCTGGGCCAACACGGGAGCCTACCTTGGCAGCGACCATACTATAATTGAAATCAACATCCCAGAATACAACGACACAAGCATCTGGACGCAAAAACTGGTCGATTAAAACGCCTTCAGAGACCGTAGGTCCAAGGAACACTGTGAAATCGAGGACATAGAAGCCTGGACCAGGGAGCTTACCAAGGATGTACGAGAAGCGACAGAAACCATTGAGACAGATACAGAACTTGAGCAAATGGACAGTAGACTAGCACACCTCATCGAGGATAAATGGTCTTTACTGGAACGCTGGAATAAAACGGCTGCATAGGGTACTCAGAAAGAGGGTGGCTGAGCTCAACAGAGCGATCGAAGGACATTGCCGCGGGCTCTGCGTACAGCAGTGTAATAAGATCTGCAACGCATCGGATGGACAGTTGCATTGCGACAGGACCTGGAACCTCTTACGCCATCACTTAGATAAAACTAAATCCAAGTTTCATTAACCGGATAGACCAACCAAGCTTAAGCACCGCGCAATACAGAAACATGGTGAAGAGGAGATCACCAAGAAAATCAACGACAAATAGTTTCCGCCTACACCGATTGTGCAACATGGTCGCTGCCAAGCTCGGCTTCCGTGTTGGCCCAGGTGATTACTCCTTTACCATCCTTCTTCACGAACGTGAGGTCACGTGTGTGGTATCCCTGGAAACCGAGTTACCGATCCTGGTTGGATTTATCGGGTCCGTAATGAGCGTGTAGCTGAGATCCGTGACCTACTTTAAAAAGTTTATTAATCCATTTGTCGGAAGCGCTCCTTCTTTCAGGGCACCTACTCAGTTGAGGGATTTATTAGGAATATGGAGCTTTTAGGGGCTAATTTCAAGTTCCCCAAAAATATGGATTGGAAACGTATCATTATATTATAGCGCATGGCCAGACACTCGTCAACATTATGGAACGTGAGTAAAACAGGTTCACGCCAGTCGCGCAGAACCCTGATTTTAGGGAAGCCGTGGCGGGTGCAACTCTCCTTGTTCAAGTACGTCATGTCTCGTTATTATGGACGCCTCTGTTCCCAGAAAAATCGTCCATAATGTTAGTCGTCCGTTTTAATAAATGAAGGTCAAAACACAAATATAAACGAATAATTGTTCGAGAAAACACGATTTATTCAGCCGAAAAACGGCGAGATGTGGGTTCGCACTGACGCCTTCCATCCTACTGTAGTGTCCAGAAAGTGCACCACGTCGCGTAATTGAAGTGCGCGGTCTGCATGTCCCTCATTTTCAACTTAAGGTATGTGATAGCCATGTCCATGCCACGGAGAGCTTCACGTGGAGTAACCGTGGCCGAGCATAGCTTCTTACCCTTGCTGTCAATCACGCATATCCCGTGTGCTCGGTTGCCCGTGCTTGCGCGCTTTGCGGCGTCAGCATACGTCATTGCGCTATCGTTGCGGCAGGATTTTTTAGTGCCCTTAGCCCGGTCTCTCTCCGTCCCCAGTGGTACACGAGATGGATGTTTCGCGGTACGTTGGCCGCCGTAATGCGTTCCCTCGGACACAGGGATATGCGGTTCTTCTCGTTTTGGGTGCCTAGGCTTGTTCCGGCCGAACCCGAGACGGCGTAAGGTAAGGCGACCAGTTTACGTGAGCCGTGGTCGTACGATTTGGCTGACTTTGTGCGCCTCCGCGAGGTCCTCCCAAGTGCATATGCACCCCTTGTTGAAGTAATTTCTCAGTCGATGTCTTGGCAGTATACCGAGTGCCAATTTGTACCTTTGCTAGGTAATTACAATGTTGAGTTTCTCTCTTTCAACATTTTGAGTCCTAAAAATGAGGTGCCATAGGTTACTCGGCTGATAATAAATGCTTCCATCAATCTAATTGTGTTAGCTTCCTTGAGCCCGTGATTTCTGTTCGTTCCTCGCTTGACCAGGGGTAATTATATCTTGGGGGATGGTGCTCTGAAGTTCTAGTGGTGAAGCACCTTAAGGCCGAGGCTTGTCCCGCGTCCGTGCTCACGGCACAGCCCCGTGTAAACCGAAACATCTATGAACAAAAGGTTCACAAAAGGTTAACCAGAACAAAATAAAATGTTCACAAAAGGTTAGAGGGAGACGGGGGGGAATAGGGAGAGAGATCCGCACAGCACCGTGTAAATCGAAACATCTGTGAACAAAAGGTTCACAAAAGGTTAACAAGAACAAAATAAAAGGTTCACAAAATGTTAGAGAGTGAGGGAGAGAGAGAGAGAAAGTGCTCCTGGAGAGCCTGCTGCGCATGTGCGAGGAGCATTGGATGGATTGGATTGGACTGGACTGGATTAAATTTAACTATATTGGATTGAATTGGATTGAACTGGAAATCGTTTTAGCAGCAGTAAGCCACTCTCCGGGTGATTTACAGTAAGAACGACCCCCAGTACTTCGCCCACTCGTCATGATTCACTCGTGGAGATGCGTGAATTTTTTTGTAGGGTAGCTGTGCCCACTCCGTCCTTTTGGGATAGTAATTCCAATATTTGAAGTGTCTCGACTACTGGGATACACACACCTCCTGGTCAGGCGTTCCCGGCGGTGGTCTGCCTCTCGTCCTCGTTCAGAGTATAAGAAGTTCAGATTTTTCTGAGGCTATAGAGAGAGAGAGAGAGAGAGAGAGGAGAGAGAGAGAGAAAAAATTTATTATGAACAGATAGGTTAAGGAGACGGGGTGGCCACCAGGCTGGTGGCGACTAAAGCAGCTCGTTCAACCAAGAGCTCCTGGGTGGCCAGGTCGGAGCTGCCCAGCGCCTCCTCCCACTGCTCGCTGCTGGTGATTGGGGGGAAAGGGTCTTGAGGGCATTCCCACATGCAATGGGTGAGTGATGCATAAGCACCACAAAGGGGACATTCAGGAGAGGGGAATTCTGACGGGTGAATGTGATGGAGAAGGGATCTCGTTGGGAAGGCTCCCGTTTGAAGGAGTCTCCATGTTCGCACTTTATGTTGTGGAAGGGATGTATGGGATGGTGGGTAGATACGACGGGAGAGACGGTAGTGCTCTGTAATATCGTTAAAAGTGATCAGCTTGTCTCTGGTGGACCTGGCGCCGTGGTGGGGGAAGGGGTTCATGCCGGCCCGGTGTGTAAGCTCTCGGGCCGCCATGTGTGCTGCCTCATTCCCCTCTAGCCCTGCATGGGCAGGGGCCCAGACGAGTTCCACAGAGATAGTGGGTGGATTTTGCTGGAGAATTTGGAGCGCATCCGAGGAGATATTGCCTCGTGCAAAATTTGAATGGCCAGTTTCGAATCTGAGATTATGATTCTAGGTTGTGGCCGACAAATAAGAGCCAGAGCGATTGCCATCTCTTCCGCCTTAGCTGGTGAATCAGTGCGGATGGTGATTGCATTAACTGGGGGGGAGTGCGGGTGGTTTGATAACTGCCACCGCGTAGGCATTTTGTGCCTGTATTCTGCGGCATCTGCGTAGACGATATCGGGCCGGATGGGTAGCTGTCGGGCGAGGGCTCGAGCCCTTGAGAGTCGTCGTGGTGCGTTGTAAACCGGATGCATATGCCTGGGCAGAGGCCGAACGATAAGATGCTCTCGGACATCTGTCGGGATGAAACATGCCTCCTGCACCAGGTCTGAGACAGGGATATTCTGCGCCTTAAGTATTTCCCGACCTGGTGGTGAGCGCCCTAGGCGTTCCCGCTATGAGGAGAGGTGCGCCTCGATGAGCTCCTCAGCATATTGTAGACCCCAAGATTATTAAGCCGGGCTGTGGAAGCATGCTGAGGTAGCTGCAGAGCCGCCCAATATGCTTTCCGAATGAGGCAGCCCAAGTTGTCCCTCGTTGCACTCTAAGGCTTCGTGTAGGCCCTCCTGCTAGTTCAGTGTTGACCCTCTGGTGGTCTTGAAAGTTATTCCGTTTGAGTAGACGGCATGACTAAGCCCAGGGATGGCATTTAGGTTCTCTGGCAGCTTGATCATCGCAATTTTAAATTTTAAAGGGGCAGGATCACCGAGCCCCATGGGGTGCCTTTTGCTGGAACCTTAATTTCTCACTCGGAAATTTTTCGGATACCTACTGTGGCCGTTCCAGACGAAAGGAAGTCCCGGACATAGGTCTACGCTATCTGCCCACTTTTTGAGTTTGCAAGTTGTTTAGAAGGGCCCTTGTACGATACATTGTTGCATTGTCGAATGCTCTTTTAACGCCAAGCCCCAGGATAGGGCCTTCTTGTGACGTGCTGAGCTTGTCAATAACCTCTTTAAATTGTAGTGGTGTGTCTTGGGTCGACAAGCACGATCGGAAACCATTGATGGTGTCCATGTAAGGAGTTACGTGATCCATAATCATGTGCTCTAAAAATTTCCCCCCAAAGCACAAGGTCAATGAAGTTGGCCTGACGTTGGTATGTCGATGGGTTGTTTTGGGAACATAACGAAATGCAGCAAAAAAAAGGAGGGGACAAAAGAAGACTTAATGACGACACGGCGCTGACTCGCAACTGAATTTATTAGAAAAAACACACAATATATATACTCAATCCACGTGGCTTACTATCATGTCTCTCGCGATTGCCGCAAAATAAAACGTTGTGAAACTACACCTACCAAATACCACACAATACGCTTTCACCAGACAGTAAAACAAAATTCACTCCATCACCTTGGCAAACGCGATAACACCACTGACACAATTCACGTGCCAAGGACTACCCTATTGTGCACTGCGACCATTCAAGAACACATATTCACTCTCGGCTAACGACATTGACGGAATGCTGATGCACTTTTCTCCCTTCTTTCTAATGTGATAGCTTCTATAATTTCCCGACACGTTGGTCCTTATGTTTAGCAATTACGACAGTGTCTTTAAACGGGGACACACCCACACTTGGCACAATGCTGAGCAGCTTGAGAATGCTTGTCACCTTGCAACGTGCGCTTGTGCTCCAAGAGCCTCAGGTTAAGGCAGCGCCCCGTTTGCCCGATATACACTTTCTGGTAGCACGAAAAGGGAATCATGTACACTACTGCCACGCTGCAAGGAACGCATGGCGACACGTGTTTGACTTCGCAACGTGTATGCTTGGCGGCTCCTGATATCTTCTTATCCACTGTGTTGCACAATCTACTTAATTTGTTTGGGGCAGAGAACAACACTTTTCTCCGTACCTTCCAGCTACATTTTTTAATCCATGTGATAATCGGTGTACGTAGGGCATGACAGAGAATTTTTTTCTTTCTGGATTCAAGCTCACGTTTTTTCTCGAGTCAGAGACCCGCATTTCACCCATTTTTAACTTTTTCTACCGCGAGACGCATAACTTGCCTATCATAACCAGCCTTACCCACCTTTCCATTTGCGCACTAAAACTGTTAGATACTTATGCGCACAAGACTTTGCAAATACGTTGCGCAGATAGGAGACAGCTATGCCAGCCTTCAAATTTTAGAGTGCCCAGAGTTAAAGTTCAGTCCCGGCTTTTGTGACCTAGGGCTATATTCCCAGCATACATGACTAGCCTGCAGAACCAGCTTAAGATCCAGGAACTGGATTAGGTTTTGTTTTGGAAGTTCGAACGTGAACTTGAGCCCATGACCACACTCCTTGAAAACTTTCAAGACATCAGGTACCCTACTAACAATGTGACAAGGTTCCGTGACAATAAGGAAATCATCGACGTACCTAAAACCTTAGTGCACATGCCGTGTAGGTTACGTTCAAGATCCCTGTCAACTTTGGATAGAAAAATGCACTCAGGACTGGGGCTACCTTGGAACCGATGCAGAGTCCGCTTTTCTGCGTGTACAATTCATTGACGCCACTCGACCGAAATTGGAATTAGGGTAAAAGGTCATAATCTCTAGAAAACTGCTTACTGGCACACCGCTTGCATTTGACAAACTTAAACTCTCATTTTCTTCTGTGATGCAAGCTTTTACAGTTGCCAGGAGCTCGTTGCGTGCTATGGCATAATACAAATCCTGCACATCTACACTAAATACTTTGCAGTGCCAGGAGTTTCCTTTTGTAAAAACTCCAGTACTTCTTCGGAGCTTGACACCTGTACGGATCTTCCAAGCATAAGGGAATTTAAGTGCCTCTGCAGGTACGTTGACACGCAACACTGCTATGCATGATTGTCTGACACTATAGCACGGAACGGTGCGTCCGCTTTGTGTGTTTTAGCAGAAAAGAACTACTTCTAAAACATCGCATTTGAACTTTTTCACAGACGTCGCAAGTCCCCTCCAGACGGTGCTCGTTTAAAAGTGCTACTGCCCGCTCTTTAACTTTGATAGCCTTAGTGTCTGTTCTTTTGACGAAATTCCTACTCAACGCACCCCTCTGCCTTCTCGAAGTAAGCCGATTCATCGAGGACAACAAAACACTCTTCCTTGTCTGCGACCATAACATGGAGCTTATTCATCACAAGGAAGTCCACACTGAACGATAAGAATGAGGGCTTCGCCCCGTACCTGCAGTCCTAGATACTCTTCCACACACTCCGACAGGAATCTTGGGCGTTCGTCGTCCTTGACAGGCAGTGCAATGGTCCTGGCAGTTGCACACGGTTGGTGGGGTGCGTGTAGGCTCAAAGCAAACTTAGGTCCCAGCTTTAACGTCTCCATGATTGTGGTCTGCCAATGTCGCGCCAGAGTCGCTCATGGTATGCATGGAAGGCGCTTTGTCCACCGGAAGTAAAGACGTGGTTCGGCTTCTTCGATCCCCCCATTGGGACAGGCAAGGAGACTCTGCAAGTTTCAGCGCAAAGCAGCTATATGCCCAGGCACGCTTTTTTTCGGGACTGCCTACGGGTGTCCATTGTGCGGCGGTGGGAAAGGCTAATGACGACCGGCTGTTCCTATCGGTGGTCATCGTCTGCTGAAGCCTACACCAACTGGTTTGTGGAACAATGTCAGACCAACGCTACCTCTACCGACGAAGGCGAAGCCTCCGGAGGGAAGGGTCATCACTGTAGGAACAGATGACATTGCCTCAGTCACACATGGAGACGATGAAGCTGGGCCCTAAGTTTGCGTTTGAGACTACACTCACCCCACAGAGCGTGTGGCAACTGCCAGGGACCATTGCACTGCATGTCAAGGACGAACGAACGCCCAAGATCCTGTCGGAGTGTGTGGAAGTGTATTCTAGGACTGCAGGTACTGTGGCGAAGCCCTCATTCTTCTCGTTCATTGGTGGACTTCCTTGTGATGAATAAGCTCCCTGTTATGGTCGCAGACAAGAAGGGTGTTTTGTTGTCCTCGATGAATCGGCTTACTTCGAGAAGGCAGAGGGTGCGTTGGAAGGAACTTCGTCAAAAGAAATGGACACTAAGGCTACCAAAGTTAAAGAGCGGGCAGTAGCACTTTTAAACGAGCACCGTCGGGAGGGACTTGCGGAACGTCTTTTGAAGAAGTTCAAATTGCGATTTTTAGAGGTGTTTTTTCTGCCAAAACACACAAAGCGGACGTGCCGTTCCGTGCTATAGTGTCAGAGAATAAGGCATGGCAGTCGTGGTGTCATCGTACTGCAGAGGCACTTAAATTCCTTACGCTGGAAGATCCGTACAAGGTTGTCAAGCTCCGGAAGAAGTAGTGAGTTTTTGCGAAAGGAAAATCCTGGCACTTGCAGAGTACTTTAGTGTGGATTTTCAGGATTTATACTATGCCATACCACACAACGAGCTCCTGCATACTGTAAAAGCTTGCATCACAGAAGAAAAATGATGAGTTTACGTTTGTCAATGCAAGCGGTGTGCCAGTAAGCAGTTTTCTAGAGATTCTGACCTTTTACTTAATTCCATCTTTCGTCTGAGTGGCGCAATGAATTGTACACGCAGAAAAGCGGACTCTGCATCGGTTCCAAGGTAGCACCAGTCCTGAGTGACATTTTTCTATCCAAAGTTGACAGGGATCTTGAACGTATCTACACGGCATGTGCACTAAGGTGTTTAGGTACGTCGATGATTTCCTTATTGTCACGGAACCTTGTCACATTGTTAGTAGGGTACCTGATGTCTTGAAAGTTTTCAAGTAGTGTGGTCCATGGGCTCAAGTTAACGGTTCGAACTTCCGAAACACAACCAAATCCAGTTCCTGGATCTTAAGCTGGTTCTGCAGGCTAGTCATGTATGCAGGGAATATAGCCCTAGGTCACAAAAGCCGGTACTGAACTTTAACTCTGGGCACTCTAAAATTGTGAAGGCTAGCATAGCTGTCTCCTATCTGCGCAACGTATTTGCAAAGTCTTGTGCGCATAAGTATCATAACAGTTTTAGTGCGCAAATGGAAAGGCTGGGTAGGCTGGTTATGATAGGCACGTTATGCGTCTCGCGGTAGAAAAGTTCAAAAAATGGGTGAAATGCGGGTCTCTGACTCGAGAAAATCGTGGGAGCTTGAATCCAGAAAGAAAAATTCTCTTCATGCCCTACGTACACCAGATTATCACATGGATTAAAAAATGTAGCTGGAAGGTACGGAGGTAAAAGTGTTGTTCTCTGCCCCCTAACAAATAAGTAGATGTTGCAACACAGTGGATATAGAAGATATCAGGAGCCGCCAAGCATACACGTTGCGAAGCAAAACACGTGTCGCCATGCGTTTCCTTGGCAGCGTGGCAGTAGTGTACATGATTCCGTTTTCGTGCTACCAGAAAGTGTATATCGGGCAAACGGGGCGCTGCCTTAACCTGAGGCTCTTGGAGCACAAGCGCCGTTGCAAGGTGACAAGCATTCTCAAGCTGCTCAGCATTGTGCCAAGTGTGGGTGTGGTCCTGTGTTTGAAGGACACTGTCGTCATTGGCTAACATAAGGACCAACGTGTACGGGAAATTATAGAAGCATATCACAATTAGAAAGAAGGGAAGAAAAGTGCGTCAGCATTCCGTCAATGTCGTTAGCCGAGAGTGAATATTTGTTCTTGAATGGTCGCAGTGCACAATAGGGCAGTCCTTGGCACATGAATTATGTTAGTGGTGTTATCGTGTTTGCCAAGGTGATGGAGTGAATTTTCTGTTTTACTGTCTGGTGTGCAGTGCGTATTGTGTGGTATTTGGGCAGGTGTAGTTTCACAACGTTGTAGTTTTGCAGCAATCGCGAGAGACATGATAGTAAGCCACATGAATTGAGTATATATATGTGTGTGTTTTTTCTAATAAATTCAGCTTGCGAGTCAGCGCCGTGTCGTCCGTTTAATTCTTCTTTTGTCCAGTCCTTTTCTGCGCTGCATTTCGTTATGTTCACTATGAACCAACTAGCCCAACTTGCCATCCTTCTGGGGTTGTTTGGGCTTCGGGATGATGTTTGATTTCAGCATGTTTCCATGGCGCAGTTTTCGTACAAGACTCGCATTTTGTTTGTAACCTTGTCCCCTCCTAGAGCAGTGTTTTTGTGTGAGCATTGCCGTTTGTAAAAGGGCAGTCGAGGTAGGGTATGGGAGGCCGGTGTAATCGGGTGCGAAACGGGTGTCCTTTGGTCTTGCCCGCCAACAACTTTCTTTGCTACCGCGTCTAAACATGTCACCAAACCATGAAATTGTGTTTTCAGGAAATTCCCACATCCACAGGTATCTCAATTTGAGATATTGATGTGCTTTTTTGCTGTCCATGTGTACCCCGTAAAAATGGCTAAAGGTAGCTTTCGCAACTTTGGCCTAACCAACCACTAAGGCTACAACAGGGTTTGGAAGAAATTGTGTGTTGTTGCCGGATTCTAGATTATCTCTTCTGACTTGCCTATATAGCACATTTCTTGGTAGTAATAAACAGAATCCACACATCCACAAAAACAAATTGATGGATTTTGCTAGATGACACCGTCAAAAGGTGAGAGGGGTTTTTTTAACTGACACCTCTAAGACAGTAAAAGGTCCTGAAAGTTAATTGAATACCCAGTTAAAATGTTGGTCGAGGGAGTGGAAATCGACGGAGTATATACGCAAATTTGTGGGAGGTTACTTTGGCTTAATTTTCAATAAGTGCACCCTTCAAATTGCTGATATTTTTTCAGGAATTTCTTATTTTATCGCACTCCCGTTCACAAATCGAAGAGGTTTTGATTTGATATAAGTGACCGATTACAACGTCTAACAGCCGTTTTACGGGGTTTTGATGTAACAACACCTGATTTCGCAAACAAGAATTGGTCTAAATTGGGTGTTTTCGCGAATTTCTCGATGAGTGTTTAGCTCATAGATATATTCAATTGGCTCTTTCTTACAAATGTTAAGCATTCAAATGTCCAAAAACTAGTATCAGGGTTTCATAGACCTGCAAAAGTACGAACAAATCTTGGACAGTACCCACCTAAAGAAGAGAAAATACCTCACGTGTGATATGAACCCCCCCCCCTATTATGATTGGGCTAGGCAGTTGAAATTCAGCGGCTGCATTTCAACAGCAACATAGGAGTTCATTCGCGCGTCGTTTTTTTTTTTATTCTAGCCATAAGGGAGCTACAAAATGCCCGCCTATTAGCTTGCTTTGCTGCGAATGGCGAAAAAAGACCGCGTTCAGCCGCCGCTGCTTCTCGTTTCTCTTCCTCCCACCCATCACGCTCTACCCCTTCCCATTGGCATATCACACAGAAAACAATGCATGGTTGTCGCTTTCAATGTTCCTGCGTTTGCATTGGCCGCGAGCCATTCGTCAGAACAGCACGTGTTTCTACGGTGCCAGTATTTAAACTTTTGCTGTCATCAAAGCTAACCCAATGTGTCTCCCGAATTAAAAATATGCTGATACTCGTTTGCGCTTAAGAATAATTTCTGACAGTACGCAGAAATTTTTACGCTCCCTTCGAGTTCGTCTTAACGGGAGTCTACTGTAGGTCACTTCTGTATTGACACAAAAAAATAAAACTCTCGCATGGAAGACCGCTAGCACCATGTAATGAAGACTAGATAAACTAAGGTGCATTTCTTGTTTATTTTTTTTATTTCAGTAAAGGTGTGCAATATTTCCGAAAGAAGCAAACCAGGCTGTTATGAGCATTTTGATGGATTTATAAAACTTTTTATGAGCCCGTGGGTTTAGGAATTAGTAAGTCCATAGGAATGTCATCAGGTGAGTCCTTCTTATAGGCTTTAATAGATG
This sequence comes from Haemaphysalis longicornis, assembly GCA_013339765.2. Classification (NCBI taxonomy): domain Eukaryota; kingdom Metazoa; phylum Arthropoda; class Arachnida; order Ixodida; family Ixodidae; genus Haemaphysalis; species Haemaphysalis longicornis. Next base: position 110,639,034 of record CM023457.1, read on the forward strand.
AGTATTAACTTCGTAGACAAACACGTTTCGGTAGGTTCATGAGTAGCTGTGTGACCTGCCTGCAGTGACTTGGGAGCAATGGCTTCACCATTTCAAGGCGAAAGCTTGGGTGTCTCATCAAACGCGAAAAAAGGGCCGTAGTCGTAGCAGTTGTCGTCGGAGTCACCACGAACGGTACTGAAATGGGTGCCGCTGTAAGGCGAATGAGATGGTGTCCAGTGGATTTGAACCCCGACCGCCACAGAAGCAGCCAGGCCAGCTACCCACATCGCTAACCTGGCGATCCTGCCGGAATGGAACAAGAGCCTAATGCGTGCGCTCTAACAGGTGCCCATGGCGGCAGATCCGTAAAATGGATGCCCAGGGAAGAGAGCTCCGGCTGTGTGAAAGCTGCCCACGGCTGCGGCCAGTCCGCCTGTAAAAGCAATTTGCGTCAAAAGTCGAAGAAACGAACACGAAGAGAGAAACGGAAACAAGATGTAGCCGCGGAAAGGTCTTAGATAATCGCTAGGCTTTCTCCTTCACAGCACGTATGCCAACTAGTTACCAAGGAATTTTTCGTGATGCATCTGTGACCGCTAGTTATCAATTGCAACTACCGAGATAAATCTTCCCAAGGGTATGTAGTTGTTTGAACAGACGGACATCATAAAATTTGTTTAAGGGTAGTTTCAATAAAACACAAGTTATAACTGTTATCTCAACCCGACGCCCTATACTAGCAGCTGATGTATTTTCAGGATATGGGATTTCCTGATTGTGTACAAATCCACGGTGAACTAATTGTGACCGGTACCCGACAACTCAATATGTGTTAAGGGCATTGGTAGACGCTAGTACACGGTAATAGCCTTGTATCGCTGGATACTACCGTTAGTCGAGAGAAGCCACAATCCACGCACGCTCCACTGGAGCGCTAGAATTGGCATTTAGCATAGTAATACGCATTTCAATATGTTCGTCCTTTGGAGCCATTGTATTTGTTGTTTCATGCATGCCACATTACCATTTAAGACGAACAAGTTTCTCTGTCGCGCCCACGAAACCCAACGTCAAGAAGAATTCCTTCTAAGTATTTGTGTCAACGCATGGGGTCTTATACAAATAGTGGTAGCGTAGGGTGAAGTCCCCTTGCTTTCATCGATTCTTTAAGCCGCAGAAAACGAAGGTTTGTTATCTCTCAAAGTTCGAGGGGCTTCGCACACAGGGAAACGCTCCTTGACCAGTCTTCGATTAGGGGCCGGTGCGCAGCGGGAGTAGAAAAGTTTGCTGAGGATGCTACGATCGGTTAGCTAAGTTAACATATCCAAATCGAACCTAACCTTGTCTAATCTTTAAAGAGGCATGAAGACAAAATGCAAGTTTGGTTCATTCAAAAGATTGCCTCGTTAGAATACCAGTGACACTACGTTTAACGCACACTTCACCAGACAAGCGATTTAATGAAGAAAACACAGAACAGGCAAGCGAAACCCTCGCTACGTTGCCGCACTGAATCTCTTACGTATTATGGACAGTTCGTTGCCATTCAATGATGCTGAGAAAATGCAACGCAAATTGAACAGAAGTTATCAGTTTGGAGAGCGAGATATTTGCGCTTAAATTTAGTGTGTATTCTTTTATAGTAGAAAGATTGGCGTGGCAAACAATGGAATTTACGAGTGAACGCGTAAGCATAAAATCACAAGTGAGTGCAGCGCGCACTATCACAGCCGTCGGGCTCGTTTGGCTTGTGTGACACGGCACTGGCCAGCGGACGTAAAATGCCACTTACTTGACACGGCCTACCGAGTCATACCCAATGTGCACGACACGATTACTATGAATCGTAAAAATAGGCCAGGTACAAGTCCCTCAAAGAAAGAAACCGTATATGGGAAGCGAACCCTGATGATTGATTTGATTGATTGTAGGGTTTAACGCGCCGACGCAACGCAGGCGATGAGGCGCGCCGTAGTGGAGGGCTCCGGATTAATTTTGACCACCTGGGGATCTTTATCGTGCGCCGAAATCTCGTACACACGGGCGTTTTTGCTTTTCGCCTCCATCAGAAAAGCGGCCGCCGCGGCCGGGAATCGAACCCGCGACCTCGTGCTCAGCAGCGCAACGCCTTAGCCACTGAGCCACCGCGGCGGGTCGAACCCTGACCAGCATTCTGACGCCATCTATAAAGGCCAATGGTGACCAGGCTAACAACAGCTATGTTAATGGCATTGGCGGCCGCCTCAGTCGACGGCGGCCGCAATTCGGCGATGGAAAACACAATTTTTTGCAATTCGGCGATGGAAAACACAATTCTGCGTGCCTGTGAAACGGGGTGACGGTATGCGGCTTCGTTGGAGCCGGCTCGTATGTCAGGATATCCGCTCCGCTCGCCGTCTGCTTATGCTGCCGCGTCCTTCTTTCACAAACCAGGCTTGTAATTGAAACCTTTAGTGTCTCGCTTGGCCTGTTGTTGTCTGAGCCTTTGGTTTACGTCAAGGGCATGCGGTTCGCCTGTGATTCGCCTCTCGTGTCCGACGGACTGCAGACGTTGCTGTGGCAGAGGACAGTGGTCGAGCAGGAGCCGTGTTTGTAGAGAGGCTATCTTGAACTGACAATAGCAGGATAGCACGAATTACGTGAGCAATCTAGAGTTAACAAAACCGACATGAGGCGGTTTAAGCTGGGACATGCAAGAAAAAGAATATTAAGCGTTATCGGTGTCATCTTTTGCTCGATACTAGGTGTCTTGGGAGCCCTGCTACTTTATTCGCGAATGGGGCGCCACTGTACGACGACCTGGAAGAAGGAGCAATGTGAGTCCTTTTTTTCACTATATTCCGACCATGGCACAGCCTTCTTTGATTTCCTCGATATACACATCGAGTGCCCAGCGTAGATGGTGTCAAGCTAACGACTAGGCGTCGAACATACTGGAGGTAGACAAATAGTATAGCAAATAAGAATTAGACGTGAAGGCTTCGTTGAATAGACACAGAAAGAAAGGCCAGCAGTCCACACTTCAAGGAAGGCAAAGAGGAAAATGAGGTTCGTCATCTACTAACAGCAGAGCCGTTTAGGTGGAAACAAATCCGTCCGTCATACTCAAAACACCCAGAAGCCTCAAGAAGAAATGGTTGTTGGGGAGGTCCTGTGAATGGAACCCGGGACCTTTACTCCGTGAAACCGGCAACCTAGCAGCAGGGTTACCCCAAGTGAATTTTTTCTTATTACATGAAAAACTACCCCTCAAAGATGTAAAATCATGGCTATCAACAACAGTAGCACATTCGCTGACATACGCTAGCAACATTAGGTTCACTTCTACAAGGTCCGAGGGGGTTAGCAGAGGTGGGGAACAACATGCGCAGCCAATTGGAAAGAAATAAGTGCTCTCCGTTGTCGGAATCGAACCTGAGTCCCTCGCGTTATGAAACCGCTGTCTATCTAATTGAGCTACCATGGCCTTCCGGCGGCACAGCATTCACTTGGGGTTCGTAGCGGGGGCATTGGTTTTGGACTTGGCCACGGGTTCTAGCTGATGCTGACGGGGTCCCCTTTGGAAGAGATGTGAAACGCTGGGGACAAAACGATCCCGGCCTGGCAGTCATGGAAAATTTTCAGCGGCAAGTTCGGAAGTAATTGTGAGGTGCAACAGCCAGGTCTTCGACGAAGGGAACGGTGTCTCCAGCTCTGCTTTTTCTCCAGCCTTGTGCCACTAGTGAAAGCGGCGCAGATTATTTGTACATGAATGTCACCCGTCGGGGGAAACGTTAGTCAGCGACCACGTGTAGATTTGAGAGAAAGTGTGCTGACGACTGTATTCATTATTCGTTCTGGCTCCTGGTAAAGACAATGCCGGACGAAGGATATTTTTAACAGCGCAGCTGCATAAGCTTGAGCTGGGCCCGGAGACGTATATATATGCAAAAAATACTGGTTCGGTGGCAACATATGTTAAACTGGCTTATGCTATTGCCCATATGTCTAACCCTTACCGCTTATCTACAAACGGATTTCATGGTTTTACCGAACAATGCCGAATCTACTTAATCTAAATTAAGGGCAAATTGCAGAATTATGGTTTATTCCATACGTGGTATTCCCGCTGTAATACTGGCACGCTCGAACATCGCTGGCTACTGCTAGTTTATATCTGAAAATACAAGTTCCCGACAAACTGACTAGTCCACCAATTTACTGCCTCATCAAAGCCCAGCTGAAACTGCTGAGCATAAACATCAATGATCCGAAAAAACTGCGTGAATTAAACAGGGCAACACAGGAACGAACGATAGCACTGTGCCCTCGTTTCGCCTTTTATCTTCCTGTTTAATTCACCTTTGTATTTAGATCATGGAATTCAACCAGCTAGCCCAACTTGCCGTCCTTCTACAATGCACCCAAAGAATTCAAATTTTGGGACTACATTTTAATCATTGCGTAGATGCTTACTAACGCAGGATTTTACGCTACCTGTATTATAAAAACCTTGAAGCAGGATTTCAATCGATTTTAAGTCTGCTGTAGTTGTCCGGAGCACAAGGTATCCGCCGCTGCGAATACAAAAAAAATTGGCCGCGTATCTGCTCCTTTCGTTGCAAATGCCGCCAAAAGACGATAGTCTTTCTAGACATTTGCCAAGGAAATTTGCTTTCCCTTTGCTTTCCCGCTCACCTCTCATGCTATTTCTGTACCGTTGCGCTCATCTCAAGGTAAACACACTAAAGGTTTGCTCAAAACAATTTGAATTTACCGCGTTCCACAGCTACAGGCCGGGTTCCTCGTAGCCAGCGCTGCAGTACGGTGGAGACGCGCGTAAATCGAGGCGGCCGACTACAAGGTTTATAGAACCGCGTGGCCGTGCTCCACGTGCTTTCCCAGCAGAATGTGGAACCTTTCGTTGCTGTTGCCGCGTGATTTTTCATATGCAGCCAGGAGGTGGCGTGGGCAACAGCAGGCGGCGGTTTTCTGCAGTAGATGTAGAATATCAGTTGCTATCGAAAAACCAAGCATCCATCAATTTTTTTAATAAAGGAACACTGTAAATATCCCTTTTGTACTAATTTCCTGTCTTATATTTGCGTAATGTCTTGTCCTTGTTCAACGAAGTTAACAAGTATGAACATATAAACCGGGCTTAGACATTTACGTTTGGCTGGAAGTATATTGGATGATTGCGCAATGTCTCTTTTACTTTGGCCGGGTGGCTGAATCGAGTCACAAACAGACAGACAAACAGACCAAAATTACTGGGTTTAAGTAGCCCAAGAAAACTGCCGTCTTTAAAAAAGACACACAGTTGAATTGACATGGGATGTGAGCCCAGTGCATTGACACCGTGCTATCCCCTATACGCTGGGCGTGGTACGTGGCACAAAACTTGTTGTCGTTAGGGTCTATACGAAGGACGCGCACCGACGAACTCGAAGCAACTATGGACCACATAGAGGCATGGTGGGAAGCTCGATTCTGAGCTCATGCATCGGGGCGCGTCAGCCGATTGAGCAACCCCTGCGACCATTTGTAAGCCACCCAACGTTTGAATTGGTCTTCGCGCAACATCCTTACAATCAAGGCAACCAGCAGCTACTCAACCATAATCAAACATGGCCACCAACACACAAGCCACAACCACAGGCTTAACTTTCTGGCAATGGAACTGTCGTGGCTTCAAGAACAAGAAGGCGGTCCTCCAGCAACATATCGCACACACCACAAGGAAGCCAGATGTATTATTTCAAGATATACTCACCGACGCCCCGTACCTTTCCGGCTATAGCGAGTACAAGGGCCCCGCCGAAGGCAGGGGCATCTGCAGCCTGGTCAGAAAAGGGACTCACGCTCGTCGAACATGAATTACAACAAGGACAAGCAAAAATTGAGCACACACTCACCCAGATCATACCCGTCAAGAGGAAGAAGGGAGCCATATACTTTCTCAACGTATACAGCAACTGATAGCAAAAGAAGCAGAAGTTCAAGACGCTGCTACTCGGGGCTAGCACTGCAGCGGGTTGAAACACACTCATAGCGTGCGGCGACTTCAATGCTGTGCAGCCGGCTTGGGGTTTCAAGAAACAATTAGCTAAGAGAAAAGACCTACACCAAGACACCACGGACCTCGGCTACACGCTCACTATGGAACCGACAAAGCCAACCAGGATCGGAAACTCGATTTCTAGGGTTACCACACCTGATCTCACGTTCGTGAAGAACGATGATAAAGGAGTAATTACCTGGCCCAACACGGAAGCCGACCTTGGCAGCGACCGTACTATAACTGAAATCAACATCCCAGAATACAACGACACAAGCATCAGGGCGCACAAACTGGTAGACCGGAACGCCTTCAGAGACCGTAGGCCCAAAGGACACTGTGAAATCGAGGAAATATAGGCGTGGACCAGGGAACGTACCAAGAATCTACGAGAAGCGACAGAAACCATTGAGACCGATGCAAAAATTGAGCAAATGGACAGCGCACCTCATCGAGGCTAAACGGTCCTTGTTGGGATGCGGGAAGAAATAACGGTTCAATGGGGGACTCAAAAAACGTGGCTGAGCTCAACAGGGCGATCGAACGACACTGCCGTGCGCTCTGCGTGCAGCAGTGTAATAAGATTTGTAACGCAGCCGATGGACAGTTTCATTGCGGCAAGACCTGGAACCCCTTGTGCCATCTCTAGGATAAAACTAAATCCAAGTCCCATCAACGGGATAGAGTAACTAAGCTTATGCACCACGCCATACAGGAACACGGCGAAGAGGAGATCATCAAGAAAATGAACGACAAATACCTTCCGGCTACCCAATTTGCAACATGGTCGCTTCCAAGGCCGGCTCCCGAATTGGCCCAGGTCATTACTCCTTTATCATTGTTCTTAACGAACGTAAGGTCAGGTGTGATATCCCTGCAAGGCGAGTTTTTGATCCTGGTTGGATTTTTCGGGTCTGTAATGAGCGTGTAGCCGAGGTCTGTGGTAGGCTTAAATGAAGTTTATTCAATCCAATCGCCGTCGGTGTTCCTTCTTTTGTGGTACATACTCACTTGGGGGATTTATTAGGAATATGCGCCTTTGAGAAGCTAATTTTGAATTTCACAAAACTATGGATTGGAAACTTAACATTACATCATAGTGCGTGGCCCGTCACTCGTTAACGCGATGGCCCGTGAGTAAAACAGGTGCACGCCAAACGCGCAGAACCATGATTTTAGGGAAGCCGTGGCTGGTGAAAATATCGTTATTCAAGTACGGCATGCCTCGTTCATATGGACGCCGGCGTTTCCCAGAAAAATGGACCATACTGTGAGTCGTCCTATATAACAAATGAAGCTCAAAAACACAAACATAAATAAATAATTGTTCCAGAAAAGAACACGGTTTATTCAGCCAAAACGACGCGAAGTGGGTTTGCACTGATGCGTCGATCGTACTGTAGTGTCTAGAAAGCGCACCATGTCGCGTACTTGAAATGCGCGGTCTGCGTGTCACTCATGTTCAAAGCATGCGATAGCCATCTCGAAGCCACAGCGGGCATCGCGTCGAGTAACGCTGACCGAGCATAGCTTTTTACCTTTGTTTCCGATCACGCAAATCCCGTGTGCTTGGTTGCCCCTGCGTCCGCACTTTGAGCCATAAACGTGTCCTCGTTTCGCTATCGTTGCGGCAGGATTTTTTAGTGCCCTTAGCCCGGTCTCTCTCCGTCCCCAGTGGTACACGCGATACATGTTTCGCGGTACGTTGGCCGCCATAATGCGTTCCCTCGGACACAGGAATATGCGGTTCTTCTCGTTTTGGGTGCCTAGATTTGTTCCGAACCCGAGACGGCGTCAGGTAAGGTGACCAGTTTACGTGAGTCTTGGACGTACGATTTGGCTGACTTTGTGCGCCTCCACGAGATCCTCCCACGTGTATATGTACCCCTTGAAGTAATTTCTCAGCCGATGTCTTGGCTGGTATACAAAGTGCCAATTTGTACTTTTGCCTAGATAATTACAGTGTTCACTTTCTCTCTTTCAACATTTTGAGTCCTGAAAATGAGGTGCCATAGGTTACTCGGCTGATAATAAATGCTTCCACCAATCTAATTGTGTCCGCTTCCTTGAGCCCGTGATTACTGTTCGTTGCTCGCTTGACCAGGTGTATTTCTTGGGGGATGGTGCGCTGGAGTTTTTGTAGAGTACCTGTGCCCGCTCCGTCTTTTTAGAAAGTCATTCCTGATATTCGAAGTGTCTCGACTACTGGGATACACACGCCATTCAGTTTAACCTCCTGGTCAGGTGTTCCCAGCGGTGGTCTGCCTCTCATCCTCGTTCTGAGCACGAGAATCTGAGATTTTTGTGAGGCTGTAGAGATTCCATAAAGCCTTAGGCGTGCCTCGGTGCTGCCTGCGGCTTCCTGGAGGCAATCCTGATGGTTTAGTGTAGACCCTCTGGGTGTCCTGATAGTTATGTAATTTGCGTAGATGGCATGACTAAGGCCAGGGGTGGCGTTTAGTTTCCCTGGCAGCTCAATCATCGGAATGTGAAATGGTAAGGACGGGATCGCCGAGCTCTGGAGATGCCTTTTGATGGAACCTTGAACTTGTCACTCGTTAATTTGCGGATACCTACTGTGGCCGTTCGAGATGAAAGAAATACGGCCTCTCTCCACATTGCGAGTCTTGCAAGTTCTTGAGAATGGCCTTGTGCGAAGCATTGTCGAGTGCTCTTTTACGTAAAGTGCCAGCATGGGGCTTTTTGTGACGTGCTGAGCTTGTCAATAACCTCTTTCGTTAGTAGCAGTGTGCCTTGGGTCGACAGGCACGATCGGAAACCATTGATAGTGTCCATGTAAGGAGTTACGTGATTCATGATTATGTGCTCCAATATTTTCCCAACGTACAGGGTGAATCAAATTGGCCTGAGATCTGGTGTGCTGGTGAGTTTTTTTTTCGCTTCGTAATGATGTTACCATCATGTTTCCATGGCGCCGTTTGCGTACAATGCCCCATACTTTCATAATTTTGCCAAGGAGATACTCTTTGTCGTTTTCTTGAATGTTGTGAAGCATTTTGTTTGTAATCTCATCCGCTCCTGGAGCATTGTTTTTGTGAGCCTAGCCGCGGTAAAAGGGCAGTCGAGGTCACGGTATGGGAGTCCGATGTAATCTGGTGCTAAAAGGGTGTCATTTGGTCTTGTCCGCAGACAAATTTCTTTTCGACCGCCTTTAAAACAGGCCGCAAAACGAGGAAATTGTGTTTTCGCAAATTCCCAGATCACATCGATCTCAATTTAAATACTGATGTGGTTTTTGTGCACATGTGTAACGCGTACAAATGTCTAAAATGTAGTTTCGCAACTTTGGCCTAACTAACCACTAAGGCTACAGCATGGATTCTTAAGATATTGTGTGTTTTTAGAGATTCTTAATTACCTCTTCTGCCTTTCCATATAGCACATTTGTTTTTCTTGACAGTATTGAACAGAACACATACATTCACATAAACATGTTGATAGAGTTTGCTTGATGACAGCGCCAAAAGGCTACAGGGATTTCTTTTAAATCACACCTCTAAGAGAGTAAAAGACCTAAATTGTGATTGTATGCCAAGTTCAACTGTTGCTCCTGGGAGCGAGAAATCGAACGAGTATATACGCAATACTTTGTGGTGGCTTATTTTGGCTCACTTTTCAATAAATACACTCTTGAGAGACTAAAACTGCTGACATTTTTTTCAGGAATTCCTTATTCTATCGCACTCCCGTTCACAAATCGAAGAGGTTCCGAATGATATAAGGGACCCATTACAACGTCTAACAGCCGTTTCACAAGGCTTTTTTCTAACCAACACCCAATTTCGCGAGCAAGAATTCGTATAAATTGCGCGTTTTCCCGAATTTCCCCATGATGGCTAGCCTGATACGTGCCTTGGACGCGTCATTACGGAACTCACAAAATGCGCTATGGAGCGGACGAATTGAAATGATGACTGAAATTGTTTAACTCAGTGGCTAAAGCGTCATTCGCTGCCGGATAAGCCCTGAGGTCACTATAAAACACTAAATCCTTCCAATAAAAGAAACTTGTATTGTGTCTTCATGGCCCCTTTAATTGCAAAAGGAATGGTTGGAAGCGCCAGCCTTTTTTTTCGTTTTTGAGGAAACTTTTCGTTTAGGACGCCATGCCCGGGGCTGCACGACGATGCTAAGCGTAAGCCTTTAGAAATTATTTAGGATAATGCCGAGCCACTAGGAACCATTCTGTCGAGCCCGGCGATGAACTACTCCGGTGCAGCCAAATGGGAAGTAAAAAAAATGCCCGCCTATCTGCTTGCTTCGCCCCAATTGTGGTCGAAACATGATTGTCCACTGCCATACCGCACTGATAAAACCCTCTCCCATCTACCTCCAGCATTCCTCCCCTAACCTTTATTCTTAGTCTTCACTGTTCTCCTTCGCTGTCTCTACTCCCCAAGACACACTGCTACTAATTACAGAGATTATTGACAAGCTCAGCACGTCACAAAAAAGCCCCATCCTGGCACTTTACGTTAAAAGAGCACTCGACAATGCTTCGCACAAGGCCATTCTCAACAACTTGCAATACTCGCAATGTGGAGAGAGGCCATATTTCTTTCATCTCTAACGGCCACACCATCTTTTGGGGCTGTTTCTTTTTCTAACTTTAAAGGTTTGGGCGTGTTGGTTTATAGCCATACATAAACCAGCGCAGTAATAAACAGAAGGCGGGGTGAGGACAGAACAAGCATTTTTGAAGGCCTCATCGAAACTTGCGCTTGATTTCTTGTCATAGACGGCACGTCACTGTTTTTCTTCTTTCATCTTTCGTTTTTGTGTGTTCTTTTCCATCGCTTCCTTGATAGCCAGTCGTCTTTATATGCGCTGGTTCTACAATAAATCAATTGTTGAAATTTAGCGCTTGTCCTGCCCTGGCCTCGTCCTGGTTATTACGGCACTTGTTTTCTGTGTGTTCCTTTTCATTGTTCTTGGAAAAGCTTGAGGAGACACTGGTTTTATTCGTATCACATTTTATCTAACCTCTCTTTGACACTGTTTAAGAACTTTATAAAGGGAAGGGTCTCACCCGACGCCCAGATACTGCACTTGAATAAAAACGCTGACGAGGCAGCTCGAGGTCTGAGCTTCCAAACTGCCCAGAAACACATTGCACATCGTTCCGCACGGGAGATAGAATCGCATGGTGATCTATATGAGATAATTGATCATTACCGATTAGGGAGGGCCAGATACCCCGCAGCTCATCGCACCTTCGGAAAGCGGCAGTCAGAAGCGTGGCGCCTACTTCAGTCCTACACCTTTCCCAACCCAGTGATGTACAGTCATTGTCACCCCTGGCTCTATGAAAGGGCCTACCTCGGACAAACTTTATGGGCCAGCCCCCTAAAGGCAACAGCGCTCTTCAAGCACAAGACGTCCCCTTTCAAAGCAGTGGGAGACCATGCTGCTCAGTTCAGACCCACACGTTCAACTCCGGGACGTCCAGCTGGCCGTAGACGCCGCCAGGACCCAGGGACTCCTGGCCGCCGTCTGAGGGAGAAAGAATGAAGGGGACTCCCATCTCCCTTTTTCCCTCACCCCCGCTCCGGCCACACTGAAGTTATGCACTCGCTCACACTCTACTGCGTTTTTATACCAAACCAATGCTACTCTGCTTTAATTAAAAGAACTGTGTTGGTGTCAGCTGTGTACTTACATATTGCCTCTACTATGAGTAATGCTTTCTTTTTCTAAATGATGTTGATATGCATACTGATGTCCCCAATTTTAGTAGTTTGCATCTGTCTTGTCTATATAGTATTCTTTTTGCAGCATTACTTCAACTTTACTTCGGGCACCTGATTCAACTAAAAGGCAGCCAAGCACACAGGGAGACAACCAAACAAACAGACCGACAGAGAGACACACCTGAATTTTCGCGTTTCTGTGAACAAGTAATGAAAATCATCCTTAATAGAACCAAGGAAAGTAAAGCGTTTCATTTGCACGAACGTGTTAGCGCGATAATTAACGAAGAAACAATGGTATCTTATGTGTCCTCCCTCCTGCTTGTCACTTTTTGATGCAAAACGATGCTTCGCTAAGTTCCCTCACCCAGGTGGGAAAACATGCACACCTTTGTGGTTAAAAAGCACTTTTCAAACAAAACGTATAATCCCCGTGGCATGACTCCAGCGCCTACGACGTTTCGGGAGCATACAACCAATGGGGACCCTTTTATGCTACATTAGACCCCCGACCTCAAAAACTGAGTTCTTCTCTATGCACGTAGTGAAGTACAATTGCCGATGAAGTGCTTGGTAAAGAAACACAGAAAGGGACTCCAGCAGTAAAAAACACCACGGAACGCCCAAAGAAAGTAGTTCATTCATTCTTGTTAAAACCGATATACCGTTCTGAAATCTCTCAAAGAAAGAAAGCGGACGAAAGTATGCTTCCCTGGTGGGATCAGAAACCAAACTTACCTCGAAGGTCGTGGGTTCTGGAAAACTTTAGCCGTGCAGATTTGCCAGTAAGTCATCATACCATTGTCGGGAAACCGGCCGCGAGTAGGCGGCTAGACAAACAGAATTCTTGAGCGCACTTTTCTTCATAAAACTGCACCTGTATTGGTCTAAAGAACACAGAATATGTTCTATGCACTGTAATTTCGTGAAGTTACGATTGGCGATTGTTTCATAACTGGCTCCAGTTTGTAAGCAGCAGCCTTTCTGATTCATTAAACTCTGAAAAGCAGCCTCTCCAAATCCTTTTCCATTTGGTACCCATACCTATTTTGAATCTTTCGCTACCTATCAAATCTGGTGTTCCTAAATCTTTTATCTGTATGTTCTGTTCTTTTTGCGATCATTATTGGACACCTATCTTCGGGTATTTTGTATCCTTTTCAGCCCTGTATTTCTTATTTCCAACAAAAAACTTTTGTCTGTGTGTTTCTCCTATGTTTTGCACCCTATGAGCTTGGAAAAATTCAGCATTGATTCAAGTAATTAGCCATTTATGGTCATTACATCTACTTACGTCATCAGGTGATTAATACCTTCATTTATAACAAAAAAAATGTCTCCTGCTTGTTTTTCTAAATTCTAAAAAGCACTGAACCCACGTACAAAATAAAGTTGGTAGTGCAAGTATTTTTAGATTTACAACGATGTCATCAAACCAGGACCTTGGTCCTTCGGGACACCCATAGGTCAGCTTGGTCTTCACTTCAACCTGCCCTCTTTTTAGCCCTGAGCTCTAGAAAAAAAATAAGGGTAATATCTATTAAGAGGCAACCTTGAAGAACTGTTTCCCCAGAAAACTAGCTCTTTTGGTTCTGCTTCTCCGTGTGCTTGGGGAAGTTCCGGTACTGTCCTTAACAAAGGACACTATGTCTGAAAGGGGTGTTATGTTTTCCTTTTTTGCAGGTGCTTTGGCGCTTTGCAGAGAAAAAAGAAGTTCCACCAACGCACGCTTTCTTCAAGAAGGCTTAAACGTTTCCTCGGCAGGTAAAACAATTGGTAAATCTCAATACGCATTATTATGTGTAAATCATTGCAGTGTGCCGTAGAATAACCCTTCTCCCCTAGTAAACTCGTAAAACTCCACTCCTGAACCTCTGAATGTATAAACATACATTGGTGTTCATATCTTTCGTAACCATTCCTGGAAGCTGTATTTCAGTTACGAGACTAACAATAATAGCCACTTGTTCAGATATCTACTATGTTATTTTTTTCTATATTGGCTGGTATTTCAATTTGAAGCTATCTAAATCACTCGTCTGTACCGAACTGGAATATTCAGCTTCAGTCGTACTATTGCTGAGAATCCTTAGTAATGTTCATGCATCAGCCACCCAGAACCGGTACAACCTTTTCAAACGAAGTAGTTAAAACCCCTCTTACGGTGTTATCAACGTGATTTCACTTTATTTTTGCATTATCTTGTTAGAACACATACTGAACGACACGCTACTATATCATACTGCCTACATACCTGTGCCTACGCTCATGCTTGCCGTCCTTGCACGATTCTAACGCGCGTCCGCGTTAGAAAACACAAAATAATTTGACGACGATTCTACTGCGCATATGTGGAAGACATTGCACCGCGTACCTGGCAGAATACATTTTACTTGAGTCACATAAGTATGGAAGCAAAAGTCCCTTGTCCGTTATAAACTTGTGAATCCAGCTCCTGCTGGCATTAAAACTACAGAGGAGAGAAGGGGGACATTGAAAGTGTTTCATTGTGGTACGTCTTAGGAGTCATAACGTCTTCAGGGATGTGCGAATTGTATCAGCGTAAATATGGGCAACTGCTGATGAAGGTATGTCTAGTGTCAATAAATGGGTTTATTTAGTGACACTAGGTATGTCCACTGAGGAATGGGTGCACCAAAGGTTCATCACACGATGTTGACGGATTACAATACAATAGAATACATGATAATTATATTTTTTATGCCCAGTTTTACTTACAGGCGGTAGAGCGTGAAAGCTTATCGAATGATCCGGGACGAATAATGAGGAGTGTTTAATTGTTTTGGTGATTAGGAAGGATTTTGGAGGGGGTTTTGTGTCAGGCAGAACTTCACTCAGTGAGTAAAAAGAGCATTTGGGGGTATTGGTTGTGTTATGCGGGACACAACGCATATTCATGAAACCGAGGCAGACTATGATAAAGTGTTGGGCTTTTCCCGGAGTATATGTACTTCAGGAGGAGTAAGAACGCGGTAAGATAATGGTAGCCACATGATAGCGAAGAGGGATGTGGTTTTTCCGGACGCCAGCCATCTCTAGCTTTTGTGGACTGCACAGGAGTACGAGCCAATCTTTGCATAGGCCCCCTGAAGATGCGACTCCCGGGGAGTAGCGTGAATACGAGCAGCGGCAATGGAGAAAAGGCGGCAATATGACCGGTGGCGGCGTTCTGCCAAAATTAGAAAACTTCGTTCGTAGGAGGCTCGGATGAGAAGCAAAGCCAGGAAGTACCCGAATGTTCATCGTCAAGAAAATCGGTGCAGCAGATGAGCATTGTGGGTTGTTACCATCGAAACAATCACTGTTTATCACAGAGACCATAAAGCTATTGGGGCAACCATTACTGTAAGGAAATAAACCGTTCCATACCAACCCCCTCAGCTGTAGCGTACTTGCATTTCACTGGAAATCCGCTTTCGCCGTGCCGCTCCAGTCCGTTTTGCTTTTCAAACGCAATTACTGCGACCGCTTCAAAGACATCGACTTTCCCTTACTGTTTAGAAACTCCCATTCCGGGTAAAAATAGCGAAATCATAGCTGTTTCCCATATACTGGAAAGTTTTAGGAAGACGGTATAAAAAGGTTTCATCAAAGAGTAAACAATATAAAACCTTAACAGTCGCGAGATGACGTGACGACTCTACGCTCTCGGCAGACCTATGGCAATGATCTTTGACGAATATCGGTTGCGCAGAGAAGCTATGGATACAAAGAAATATCTGTGAAGGAACATAAAAACGTTCTAGCGCGGCCCGGGAAATCTGTGAAAATATCCTGGAGGCATGCGTTTCTCCCTCGGGTTAAGAAGGAGAAAGTCGCGAGCGCGGTGTAGTATTGTTTGCACACTGCCACCGGGTCGTTGGAGCTCGCATAAACTATCGTGAAGGCTGCGCCTACAGTAAATGTCCCCCAAAAATCATCTTAGCACAATGCTTAAGAACAAAAAACTGAGAAACACAGCAACATTTACAAAGGAACGGTCTTAATTGCCATGTAGTAAAAAATAGGGCAGTATTGAAGTGATTGGCATAATCATGAAAAATTCAAACGTTAGGTCCCCGACGCGCAACAAGTAAAAACAAGAAACGCGGTTTTTGTGCCTTCACGTTACCCAATATAAATCTCTTACGCAAATTAAACACTACAAAAAGAGTAAAACTTTCGCCGGGAAATTTTAGGAAAATTTCAGGTTATATATACTCGTCCCTAATTCCATCTCTCATGATTTCAATTTTCTATTCTTCATCGTGCCAACAATTTATAATGAGGCTGGAAATTCGTATACACGACCACTAAAACATACCTCTGCTAAGAAATGAACAGTGGCTTTATTACTTTGAACCCTACAATTACGTCTGTATATTGGGCGGAGGGATCTCGTGCGCGATAGGACCGCGGGGATTTTTCGCAAGGCTGCTGATTGTGTACACACTCACTAAAGCATAGAGTTAAGAGCAGGACGAAAGGACGGCGAAAACAACAAACAGGAAAAGCGGATGTGGACGGCTGACACACTGTTCCTTGCGTTGTGTTGCGAAGTAAAGTTCATAAAACGGACGCCCGTTCACCCGTAAGAAGGGGCTAGTGATTTTTAGCATGACATGGGAGAGGTAGGTATATGACCGCTGCGGCAGTTCAAGTCCAAACTTGCTGTTTGATGCCCTCGCGTCACCCATTCCAGCTCCCACTTTTATGGGGTAGGTGTCACAGAAGCTACTGCTGCATGCCGCCCCAAAATTTTTGTCGGTTGGGCATTGGCGCGCGGGAGTTTGAGAACAATGGTTGGAGCGCAGAAATACTCTTATTACGTGGTTGAATTTTAATATTGATAATAGTAAGTAAACCTTGTGTTTCCACAGAAGGTTTTACCTGTGCGTGAAAGCTTCCTGTTAGTAAGCGAGGTTTTTACCAGTAAACACTTATTCATTAAGTGCTCACGTAATTTCATCATACGGTAAGCGACACCTTAACGATAAATATATTGAGTTTTATTTCAATCGACCATATGTATGAGATAGGCTCATTGTAGCTCTTCTTGCGTTTTCCGGGAACTGAATTTTCTGCTGAGACTTCAGATTGGTGTGGCAATGATCTTTATACAAGGTTACAGTGGTACACACAATGCTGGAGTCTCTAAAAAGCTTGTTCCACAACAACCATGCTGGTCTTATACTTTTTCAACTGTCGGTAGCTGTGCGAAGTGGTTCTGAAACGTCCTACATTTTTAATTCGCTCATAATAATTTTTTCCCTACAGGAAATATCAGCTCCGGCAACTACGTGATTTGGTTCCTGGAAACCTCTTACAGCAATAGGTTATCTGCCAGGGCGGCCTGCAGCATCGAGTCCGCGTGCAAGCACAACCCCAACCACACCATCCACCTCCTCACGACTGGGAACATCCAGAACGCGGGCTGTCCGTACCACGATGTCCTATCATCGTACGGCAACTTCAAGGCGAGCACTATTGAGGTGACAACCATCCTTGAGTGTACGCCTCTGGGGCACCTCTACAATGAAGAGACCTTTAAAAGCAGCGCCTTTCCGGTGGAGCACCTAAGCGACTTTCTTCGTTACGCCGTGCTGTGGCACAGAGGAGGCATCTACCTGGACACAGACGTGATCGTTATCAAGTCTCTTGGTGGATTAAGAAACAGCGCAGTATATGAGCAAGATGATGGCGTGGTTGCTAGCTGCGTACTAGTCTTCGACGCCGGTCACCCCGCGCTGTTTGTGGTCATGAACAAGTGTGCATCCGAGTACCATCCCCGCGAGTGGGCAGTCTGTGGACCTAGTGCAATGTCGTTTCTGCCCGACGAAGCAGCCCTTGTGGCAGTTTTAACTTCCTTCAAAAGGAAACGTTCGTAGCTGTCAAATATCAGTTATGGGAAAATCTATTTCTGCCGGAACGGAAGGATTGGGTTTTGCACGTGATAAACGGAAGCTATGGTGTTCATTTCTGGAACAAGCTCAGCAAAGTAAAGCGCGTTGTGCCCGGGTCTGCCTGCGCGATGGACGTACTTGCTCGGGAACACTGCCCCCTGGTGTACAAGCTAGCTTCCTCACATCCCTATTTTTAATGATGCATGAACTGCCGTTTATAAGGGCCAGGTATACAAAAATACTGGTATCATGGCGAAGCAGCAGCTTTAGTGACCACTGAATGCGAGCACCAGGGGATGATAGGAGAAATGTGCATTGAGCTGGAAATTATATAGCGAAAGTGGGCGGCCTCTACAGTTCAGAAGGCGTCGCGCCAGCGCTGCTCGATGTGGCGAGCTCAATCATGCTGCGCTGCTTGTGGAGGTCAAAGCTGGTACACGTGCATCCCTGTTGACTGGAGGTAGATAACGGGAGAGGATAAGGGTGTTGAGGGCTTACAAAAAGCATGTGCGGAGTAGCTGCGGGGGCTTGACTGTCTGAGCAGTCATGCCTGAGGCATGAAGAGGAGATGTGGAAAATGGTAGGGACGTCCTAGTATGTGTGGATTTGTAGTCAGCGCCATACACAGGATCCTTTGACTGAGAGGGTTGTGTGGGGTGGTGTTAAAGTTGGCGGGTGTGAGGGAAGTGGGACAGGAGTGTGGTTGAGTAGGAGGGCAGAGAATGAAGACCCGCCATCATGGAAACCGATCCACCCGGCCCTGTATGAAACGCCGGAAAGGAATCACGTTGGGAGGAGTATGTGCTGCTTCTTCCTCAAGAATTCATGCATATCCCGCGGTCCGTACAACGCCCATAATAAATCAATATTATCTCCCCAAATTATTAAATTATTTGTCATTCAAGCTGTGTTAACGGATGCATTATCGAATGTTAATGGTGGGGACGGATGCTCCATTCTTTTAGGGCAAGCCTCATCACTGTCTCGTTTTTCACAATATACGTTAGGCAAAATACGGACTCAGAGTAAAGGGTAGAATTATGCAATTTCGTTAATAGCCTGATGTCGCTCAGTTGGGTCTGACAAACGTGTTGAGGTGGCGTTACCCTGGTTAGCTGGCTGCACGCTATCCTTCGCTTTCTATGGCCCATCACCTTGTTCAAGACATAGCCCCTATGAAACTATTTTCAATTGTTCCGCGAACGCCTCCGGAGCATCTGCAAATAATTGGTGTCCCGGTTCCAAGAGTTGATGCGCCCCCGGCCCTCCCGAATAATCAGAAGGGGTGCGGTGCGTATCTCACGCTGCAGTGTGGCGCCGGCCCTCCTGCTGAATTATCACTATTCCCGTAGGAACTCGTGCCTGGTTAAGGTCGTTTTGACAGCAGAAACCTGCTTAAAGCAGTTGAAAAGCATCCTAAAACAATACCAGCAAAACCAAGATAAAACGAGAAATAAAACTCAATTAAAAAGAATCTTGTACACATGCTTACCGCAGTATCCTTCGCTGAGCTGGCAACGCAAGTTGAAACTGAGCCCACTGGGACCAGACTACCCAGCCTACAGACATTCTGCACCAATATTCACGTAACCAAAACTAAAATTACCCTAACAACCAAAAATATACTAAAAAATACCAGAAATCAATATAAATGGTACAGCACCACTGAACAGTGCAAGAATACTTGAACGGGCCTATAACATACAAAACTGTCTGCACTAATGTTTACAATGCTCAAATATACCATAAACAGATATCACAAATATACCATAAACACATGTTGCACGGGATAAAAAGAAATCTGTTTCAAGTAAAACAATTAAAAAACAAGAGCACATGGGACTTGAACCCGGTTCTTGTGATTGTACGCAGAAACGAAACCTCTGTACCTACAAGATTGGCTGGGCCTATGTTCGTTTAAAAAGTGCGCAAGGAGCACGGGGGTATATGTTCAAAGGCACCCATAGATGTCGCCAAGTGTCATGAGATCCTATGTGATATGCAATGTGAATTCGCTTCAGTTGTAATGCAAGCCCTTACCAGGCCCCTGCACCCAACCACCACCGATGTTTTCTCCCTTCAGCCCTCCAGGCTCGAATGCTGTCCACCTTGCTGTTCTCATACTCAATGCTATGGTCTATGCCAAAAGCCCTAGAACGAAATCCGTGACTCATCCAAGGGCTTTCGATGCAGCGCACACGTTGCCGTGCGTACTCCACCCCGCCCTACGTATAGGGGAACGCTGAGAGTTTCAGTTCATCTGCGTGGCAAAAGTCTGCGTTGGTCGCCAACACACGCACACAACGATACCTGCTGTATTCCCAGTTCACACCATGAGCGACGCCAAAAGCGCCTGGCCCACGGTCGGGTTGTGGTCTTCTGCGTTCTTTATTACTGAAGGCGTCACCGTACCTTCTCCTACCACAGTAAAGGCTCTTGGCAAGGCCGAGATCTGGAGGCTTACAGCCGCGTCGCTGCTCAAAGCTTTCGCGGCTGTCGGCTTTACCGAAAATTTGCCTCTATGGTGTGTTCCAGCGCTAAAAAATCACGGGCCTTTCACCCAATCAAGAGGAAGTCAAGCGAAGCTGCCGCTAAGGTGACATTTGCCACGTAGGGTCATAGCTATATTGGGATTTGCTATGTTGACTTTCAAGAACCGTGGCGCAATGTCTACGTCACAGAATAACGACACACACGATTGCTGGGTACAGACAATTGCGTTTTATGACAGAGCACGGCAGAAGCTCTAGTCCACCGCACAGGTCGCCGCCGGAGAACACGCAGCATTCTGCTATTTCAAGGGGAGAGAGACGCCGTTCCTGCGAGGAAAGTGGCGGCAGCTGTAGAGAGGAGTATAAAGAGGCGCTGTAACCATACTCTCTCTGTAGATCGCCATGCTTCACTGTACAATACACAATGTTGAAAAGCCAGCTTAGAAAAACCCAAGCTTACCTCACAGTCAGCTTCACTTCTCAACAGTAATTCATTGCTTGAAATAATTTTTTTCCGAGGCTATGCAGATCTCGGTGGCCCTCGAAAGGCAACGACCGAGCGAAACCGGAGCGAGGCTGCCACCCCAAAACTGGGGCAGGCGCAGTCGACCAAAGGGAGTAGTGAGGCCGCGGCCGGAGTAGAGATGCCAACAGCCGGGAAGTCGTCATGGCGGCGTCACGGTGACGCCTTCCTTACATGGGACAGCTAATCGTTCTGCAGGCATTTTTAATAAAGTTGCTTCGCTCGCTCGCTCCGAGGCTATATAGGCCGTGTTATGTTAATGCGTTGCTAAAAATACATTTTTTCAAGTGCTGTATATCCGTCTTATATTCAAACATGGAGTCCCTAGGACCTCCACATCTGTTTATGTCACCATATGTACGGAAGCCTTATGGGAGATACTGAGGTCCCCAGTAAAGCGTCCTAACCACCGCTAGAACCCGGGGGATTAGACTATACAGCTTCGCTGTAATAATGCCCCCCACCCCGGCCGCCAATGCTTCCACCTTCTTTGCTCCTCCAAACCATTCCCATGCGCCGAAGTTGCCTCCGACTGGCGACTCGTCGGCAGAAATCGATCTTACGCCGGCCCCGAGGGCGCGACCAGCGCCGAGAGCATCGAACACGGCTGCATAAGCTCCCGTACATTCCCTGCATTTCCCCGAATTTGGGTTTCCAGCCACCATCTCTACCTCACGCCAGGTAAGCACGTCTACCGGGACTCCCTTAAACTTCACATGCCGGCCTTCAGAGGTGGGGGGACGCAAAGGGAGGCGTATAAAAGTTGTATCGCACAACGTGACAAGGTAAGCCTACCGTCGGTCTCGAGCCGGCCAGGCGCCGGCGTTGGGTTTGATCGAGCCACCGACGACTTCACCTGCACGCGGCATGACATCACCGGGCGCCGCTGTCAGGGATACCGCTCCGGCCACGCATATTTTTGGAGCGTCTGCCCCGTCGGTACCGCATACGCAGACGGTCTCGCAAGGCAGTACCACTCTGCCCCCAGACTACACACGCTTCAACTCTGAACACTGGATTCTGCTACCACCTCTACCCACGAACTGGATGCCAGTATCCAGCTAGAAGGCCAAGGAAGAAAGTGGATAACCCATGGAAAAGCCAGCAAACCCAGACTCACCGCTCGCCCAAGCTTCGACCTACATGCGGTCGGACTTCATCTACCAGCCATACAATTTGACGCTTCACGGAGCGGCTCAAAATTTTTCCAGCTGTCCTCCGTGCGCCGAAGCTACCAGCGCATGCCTGCACTGATATTGTTCTTCTATACGCCATCGCGACTGCCTCGCTGTTCTCAAGACACACCACATCGAAGTCTTCAACAGCCTTCTTCATGTCCAAAGCATCTCGACGGCCGGACGCACTCATCTAGTAGTTCCTTATCTCATGGCCGTAGCGCAATACACAGAATCGCCCTTGATGCGACGCCCAACGACCTTATACGTGTATTGGAATGCTACCACACCAAAATTCTTTCTGCCCCCTGAGTGGGTAATACAAACTCTGCTATCATCAAAATCTGTTGCACGCACGTCCTATTTTTCGTGCACTACAAACGGATCAAATTTCTGTGCCGCCCACACATTCCACGTGCCTACGACTACAGAAACTGGTTTGAAAGATGGACATCCCATGCTTGCATGTTCCGCCAATCATCAGCGGTGCCGCATTCGCTCCTCCGTCATCACGCAACCCGACGTACCGCATTCCTACACACCACGTTGTCTTCATTGTGAAGGCCACCACGCCCCCTTCGCTGAAGTGTGAAATATTTGCAAGACCCGGAATGAGCATGGGCCAACGCGACCATGAAGCAGCTCCTACGGTATAGACAGCAGGAGAAGGGCCTTCACGCCACGTCGCTACCAGCAAAGCCCTCACCTCCTGCGTCATCAAGCCGCCCACTTCGTCAGTGGCACTGCTGACACCGGTATCCTGCGCTGGTAAGCGATGGACTCGACCCCTGCACCCCAACGCGCAGTGACTTCACAATTAAGGTGCGCGCCAGGGAATCAAGACCTTCTCACGCCACCGCATGACGCACTGCAGTTATCGCGGCTGTTACACACGCACTGGCCTCCCAAAGTTCCCCCACTCCTTGTCGCATCGACCAGCTCGAGCAGCGGCATGTCGAGCTTACCTCACGTGTAGTTGCCCTTACATCGCAAATCAAGGTCCAACAAACCTGTCTCGAAGCACAAGACCAACGCACTTTGGGCCTCGAGACGCTGTTACAAAGCTTACAAAGTCGCATGATAACCCAAACGCCATTATAAGCACACACTTTGGTGACGCAACAGCACCCATGGAAGGCATAAACCACTCAATCAAACACGCCCACCCTGTTTCCGCTTCGTCAATTAGATTGGCCCCAAAAATTAATTCCGTCACCCCTCTCACTACATCCAAAAAACTAATGCAGTGGAACTTCCGTAGCCTATCTACGAACCCCACGCCTCTCCAGCAATGGCCTCTTATACAAGCCAAACTCCTACACTTCCTTCTTTTTACAAGAGCCACAGCATGCACAAGTGATTCCCGGCTATTGAGCTCTGCACGCCAACCCTATTGCGCCGCTGTCGTCTATTTACATTCGTAGGTACATGGCGTAGGACCAGAAAGACGTCCCCTCCACATTACTTCCATACGTTACGGCCCTCTCCTATTACCCAGACCCCCCGCATCCGCTCCTTACTCTTGCCAATGTGTACAGTCCGCCAATTCCAGAGTTCTGCTCTCTCCTCTCTCTTATGTTCGTCAATCCTTTCACAAACAGCGTAACATCATCCTTCGGGGAGACATCAATGCCCCAAACACCATCTGGGGATGCTGCAACACCTTCGTTCGGGCTTACTTCTTGATGCACACACAATGCATGGCTCATATGCAATAATAAATACTGCAGACACAGCCACACGAGACGGATACGCGACACAACGTCCCACAACACCTGACCTCACCTTTCACGAGGGACCTAATCCGCCGGAAGCATGTTAAGTCCTTCCGAATACCCTTCTCTCCTACCAGCACATGACTGAGGTTACACTGATGCTCACACACAAACCCAAGAAACGTGTAAACACCCATACTAACTGGGACAGCTTTCGCCACCTGCGAGATCAAGAATCAACTACTAATTATGGCTTGTGGAGACGCTCACTGAAGGGAACGCAGTCTGAAACCATCACCACCATCGTGGCCGACCCGCCGTCGGACCACCCGGATCCACACCTTACCCGTATAGGGAGACGCCGCATACGCCTTCTTTAGCCTCATCCGTCACCAACCCCACAACACATGGCTGAGGCATAGCCTAGATGCCTTGAGCACTGACGTACTAAATCACTGCTCCACTACCCTTCATTCAACGAAATGTAATCGCATATGCGATTTCATCAACAGATCACTCAACACTAAATACCCTGCCTTCTCCTCCACTCCCTTCTTGGCTCCAACGGGCTCCCTTCTCGCCCTCCAAAAGCACCTTTCCTAAACGTTGCTAACTCTCTTATTCGAAAAGAGATCGATTTATACATTCCGCATCCCTCCCTTCTCTCTATCCTAAGTACACAGGGCCCCCAACAGTGATCTCGAACGTCGTGCACATTATCTAAGCTGGACGTTCCCTGGCACACAATAAAGCTGGTACCCCTCTGTGCACGCACGAGATCTCCTATACCATGCTAAAGAACCTCCCTGACTGAGACAAAGAATTACTTCTCTTTCAAATCAGTGTATACTAGAGCACGCGCACGCTGCCTAAGGGATGAACCTCTTCCATCTTCTCCCACATGCCCAATTCTGGGGAGTCCACCATCCTCCCATACCTTCGCCCCACTTCTCTGAATTCTTGCGTCGGCAAGACGACCGAACCCATGTTTCTCGCGCGCCTCACAAACCGTCACCACCGTACCAAATTCCTTCCCCGCAATCATATCAGTTTCCGCCCCCATACGTCCACTCAACAACTCTTTATCCTTCTTCAACAACTTTTCTTGCGGCCCTCATGGCATCAAATTCATGCTCTCGTGACAGTGGATATACGAAAGGCCTTCGCTACCTCCTTCCCAACGCTATCTTTTCACCCTCCAAAACACTTATTGCGGCTCTCGTCTCCATTCTAATGTTCGTTCATTCCTTCGCTCCCGACAGGCTGTATTCCAAAATGGGACTGGACTATCCCTGCCTATTAACCCGCGGTAACCCTATAGGAACCGTACTATCGCCTACCCTCTTCAAGCTCGGTATCGCCCCTATTTCCAGAGCCTTGTCCAAGATACCCAACGTTCAGTCGCTGTTCTACGCCGATGACATAACCCTCTGGTGCACTTATGGGTCTGTTGACGGGGTGGAACTAACTTTTCAGTCTTGCATTGACCTCATTTCTCGATCCTTTGCCTTCTCAGGCCAGCAAGCAGCTTCAGAAAAATAAGATCTGCTCCTGCTTTCTCCACTAAATATCAAAAACATGTCAATCCACTCTTGTCTCTTACCCTCAATTGCACCCCCGTACCCCGTACTTCATCCTATCGAGTTCTGGGCTTTCCCCTCCACGACCATTCTTTCACCCTTATAGCGTCCACGGTTACCACTTGCCAAAGGGGTGAACTGAAGGGCTTGTTGGTACATCATATCGGTACATCATAACGATACCACTTGCCACCATGTTATTCACTTGGACTGCCAGGTGGTCAAGCGGCGGGATGGCCTCGCTGAACGCAGAGAAGGTCACCTGGTAACCACCTTCACCTTGAACATCTTGTACTTGCGAAGACCCATACCGCACACAGACATATTCGACTCAGAGACGCATATCTGCCCTTAACGCACTTTACAAATCTGTCCTGCATCTCCCAGTACACGCCTCAACCGAGAAATTATACGCTCACGGATCATTTTGATATTTTGCGCGTACACAGGTATTCGCAGCTGGGCCATCTGCCTGGCTCTGTGCATGGCTATGGCTGCTCCAGCGGGCGGGCAACCGGCCCATTGACTTTCATCTCCACACCCCTCTGCCCCTTTTCCGGTAACATCTGCTATACCCCCGTTCCCTCCAACGTGACCCCACACCTTCACGAGGGAAGACGGCAAACTCACCCCACTACCACGACCCGTTCTCTCCAAACACCGCCACATGCCATGTTGGCGCGGCATATTATCCTACTTGTGGCTCCACTGCATGTGAAATTGTGACCAGCCCCTTTGACCTCCCGATCGCCTCCATAGGAGGTCCTTACTGACATCCCTACTTCACGCTTATCCCTCGAAATGGCGGCGATTATCACGCAACTAAGAAACTGACTGTACTACCCCTTTCTCCACGCTATCGCATTTGCCCCGACTCCATGGCGGCGATTCAAGCTCTTTGCGACACCGACTTCCAGAAGATCTTCATGACGACCTCTCTGAAACTCTTGCTTCTCTCCTCTTCCTCAGTCACTCTGGTGCGGCTGCAGGGCCACTCATAGATCATCAGCAATCAGCTGACGCACCAGCTGGCTCCCTAGACCGGTGCTCCCCTCGCCTTCCCCGCCCAGGGAGGACAACGCATATTTCTACAAGACCCTCAAACAACACTACCATCACCTCCGTCACTCGCAGCTGCAGACTCTTCCGCACCTCACATTTACCAATCCACTGCGCACGTGCCTACCCTGGGTCAATCCAGCTGAACACCCTCATCACTTCAACACGTCTCTACATCCACCGTTATCGCTCAGCCCATCCTGTCCCAAAAACATTGTATACAGCGCAAAGGGCGAGAACACGCACATACAATAGACTGGAGAGCGCTCACTGCCAACTAGTTTATTTGAAACACTTCTTAGCATATAAACGTCGGTACATCACAGTCGCGCTTGCGCGCACAACACCCGAAAAATAAGCCGCATGCGCTGCTACTGATTGCGGCATTATAGGAGAAACTACCTCTCCCGCAAACGCTATAAATGGGTCGTTTCATTCCACCCATTCAAAGAGGCAGAGCGAGAAATTGTCTCGATATGGTTAGAATCTGCCCTCCAAAAGTCTTGCGAACATGCCCCCCCCCCAGTTTTTATCAACAAATACGAAATACAAAGGGTGCGGTCGTCAGGTTCTCTGAATACCATTCTGGTGGCGACTGCTGAGTCCTTGCTGCAGAAGGTAAATGGCAGCGTGAGGGAGGCAGAAAGGCAAAATACAACCACGAGGCCCGAGGTGATATCGTACATTCACAAGGTGACACAGAACCTCAAGAAGGAGGCGAGCAAGCACAATGCGCCTATCGTTTTATCAGCGCCGTAGAAGCTGTCGAAGTTGTGTGCGCTGTTACGAAGTTGCCATACGACCGCTGCCAACCAGTTGTTACAAACGGGTAGGCGTCCCAGCACTGGGCTCCGTCGCCTCCATCATGTGAGGCAGCGTGATGAAGAGCGGCCAGCAAAAATGACTGCCTTGATGATGACGACAAGAAGCCGAAGGCAAACTTAACTGGTTTGTTGCTACGGCAAGAGATGAGCCGAAGAAATACAAGAGCAATACCCTTCCGGGCGAGGTTACAGTGCAGGACTCGAGCAGAGTGAGAGCATTATTTGGCTGCTTCAAAACGAATGAACTTATGCGCTCAAGGCCCCGTAATTATGCCCAAAGAACCAACGGTGAAACAACGTTCCCCCCGCTTTTGCACACGGTGCGAACATAGTGCAGACACACACACAACGCTCTTTCCAGACTTAGTGAGGGGTCGGTAGTAGCGGTGCATGCTGATTCTGAGAGAGGGGAGAGAGGAAACCTCCACTGCGACGTCCGCGTCCTTCGGGCAAGTCGCTGCATGCAGCGACGAAGTTTGAATCACCTACAGCCAGGCGCGCCCTTGCGCCGGCGGTTCTGCGGCATTTTGTGATCTGTCCGAGGCAGGACTTGCACGCGCAAAACTTTGCAGGAAGCGCGAGCATGGTTGAGGAGCGCCGAACCGTAACACCACGCATATCTCAAGATACTAAAAACAGTGCGGCTTGCGAAAAGAAGCACACCAGGCACTATGGGGATTGTGTTGTATTTGTTTCCTGTTTTAAAACCACGTGTTTAAAGTCTTGTGTTTTTAAAAAACCATTGCCTCTTTCGCGTTCCCCTCCCCCCGCTAGAGCTTGCCTGGCAAACTCAAACAGGTTCTGTCGCGTATGCAGTACTGAGGCGAAGAAGTCTTCGCGAACATAACAATCTGTGTCATTTATCGCATCAAGCTGGAAATAAATGTCTATGTTTAAGCAGCCGAAATTTTCTACAATCGGTCACTTTTTTTTATTTCGCTGAATACCTCCCATTCTGTGCACCCTTTCTCCTTGACGTTTGTAAACCATTACGTTCGAGGACTGGCTGTACAGTGCAACAACGCCGTCCTCAGAGTGGCCCATGTCGGGTATTCGTTTTCGGGTGCCCCAAAGAACACGTGATAGTCTCTGCTTAGTCTTCCTGTTGAAGGTGATTCCCTTTTGATCGATGTTCTCCACCTTAGCCTGGATGCTCTTAACCAAATCGCGAAAGTACCTCCGCAGCTGCAACTGTCCTCGCTCAATGCGGTTGATTGCGTCTTAGGGTAGTTATTATTCAGCAGGCTTTGTTAGCGCCATGAATTCAGTGACACCATCAGGCCCCTGGTTAGTCTCGATATGTGCAGACATTACCAGAAGCATGATTGTGGTAGCGACCCAGCAAACAAAAAAATTAAACTATCTTCGCGTAGGGGAACCTTGTGTAGTATGCGAAGCAGCCATGGGGTCGATTCAAGTGCCCATTAGTTTTCAGTTCGTCGTTTCCGTTAGGTTGAGGTACGTACCGTAATCATTACCGTTTGGTTTCCATGGTAACTACCACACTTTTCACTTACCGGAACTACGAAATAGGAAATTGCGTTGACCCCATGGCTCTTTCGCATACTACTCAGTGTTCCCCTACGGGAGGATGGTGTAATTTGATTGAAGGGGGGTAGGGGTTGTTAGAGTGGAGAGGCATTAAAGAGAAAGAGGGAGAGGGAGAGAGAGAGAGAGACGTTGTACGAGGTATGAGTTTGTCTTTATTTAAGCATTATCATCATCACGTTCAACGTAGGTGACGTGGAGCTGTGGTTGACGTTCCGCTTTGATTATGAGCGCCTTATGGTCTGTGAAATGTAAAGTCAAGGGCTGTTGTAGTGGATGAACCCTAAAGTTGCTGAAGATGAGGTCGATGCACGTTCCCCGGATGGTTGTGGGCTGCTCGTAATCACAGCCCGCCGAAACTCGCCGACGCACGCTGCTGCCGACGACGACGAAACGTCGAAGGCGCGTGAAGCGTGCTCGTCTCGTACCCAGGCACACTGTATGTTGATGCAGCGGAGTATCGTCATGTGGACGCTTTTGCCCTGGCAGTCATCAACTCACCCGATTCTCCCCCCTCACGACCCTCACCATCCGAACCCGTCACCCTCAAGTGGCGGAAGAGGCGGCGATAGCACTTGCACTCACACATAGGCCAACACCCCGATTCATATTCTCAGATTCGAAAACGGCCGTTCTAAACTACGCCAGAGGCCAGATCTCGCCTCAGGCCCACCAAATTCTTAATCAAAAACCACCTACTGATCCTGTAGAATTGATCTGGTTCCCTGCCCACATGGGTATTGGAGGAAATGAAGTGGTACACACCGCAGCCCGAGCTCTCGTCTCCCGGGCCTGTGATGCCAACACTGCCTCTCATGGAGCCAGATCAACCCGCGATAGCTTACTCACGTACAGAAAATCACGGAACATCACCGCCTCTCCCGCCGCAAATATCCTCCTGCCCACCCATCCCTATCAGTGGAAGAGGAACGCCTTTGGCTTCAGCTTCAAACTGAATCCCTCCCCTGTTTAGCCGTACTTCCTCACATTCACCCCTCGCTGTACCCCACAACACTCTGTCAGCACTGCGGAGAACGGGCCACATTACATCACCATATGTGGGCCTGCAAGTACGATCCCTTCCCTCTCATAACCTCCCTCGACCAGTGGGAAGCAGCACTGGGATGCTCAAGCCTGGATCTCCAGAAGTTACTAACGGGTCGGGCAGCCACAGTCGCCGAAACTCTACGGTCTTTGGCCACCAAGCTGCGCTAACCCTTTGTTAAATAAAGTGTTATCTCTCTCTCTCTCTCGTGCCGGCCCAGAAAGACACCGGCAACAGTGTCGCTCCAGGAGCCCTTAAAGGGGAAGCGTGCTCGTCTCGTTCCGGCCCAGGAAGACACCGGCAACACTGTCGCTCGGAGGAATTAAAGGGTAAGACACCACCGGGCGTTCAGCAAGCCGAGCATGCGCAGTGGGGGTGTGTACGGTGCCACAATAAGGGAGGGACATTGCCCCTACCATGAGATGCTTCGCATCTAAAAGCAAATACGAGGAAACACCATTTCTGAAAAGAAAGTAAGCGTTAGTCGGGCGGAACACCACTACAAGGCAGCAATGTGAGCTTCGAAAGCACAGACATTTTTCTTCAGGAAAATAAATTGTGTTACAAGCTGCCCTAAGTACATGCTTAATGCATTTCGAGCACCACAGGCCAGTCCGTCAAAGGCTCTGTATGTACTCGCACAGATTACTTTCTCTGTTGCCAGCCGAACTCCACGACTTCGTCGAGATTTGGCACCGCCAATCAGCCGAAGTGCTGGAATTCGCTGTCACCGACGAAACTTGTGTCGTACCATCGCTCCCCAGCAAGGCTGTCTTCAGTTGTCGTTAATAGATCGAAGACCATGGACTGACTGTGTGTTCATACAACAAGGAGAACCTGGATTACAAGTAGCCGTCGGTACATGATCAGTGCGATGTCGAGCAACCCTCCTGCCCATTTCTACAAAGTTTTGCGTATCGCGTACGCCTTGCTGCAAGGAAGGAACAACAAAAATTGCTCCGGAAATATTGCCGCAAGCTAAAGCTCTCCTGCCGTCACCTTCTTTTATGCCGGCAGGAAACTGTAGTGGGACCTGTCCCACGACGTGGAATATCGGTCAATTCATGAGGACTGTTAATCATGGCCCCTGAAAAAATGAATATATGAAGCATGTATTGCTGCAAATGAAAGGAATCTTGCCAATAAATGTGACGCTCCTTCAATGGCATAAAGTGCTCAAGTACTAGTCCTACAGAGGCGACAAAAAATTCAAGGAACCTTGTACTCACGCGCAAGACTTGAAAGGTGAAGCTATTGCAGGAGACCATTGACGGACAAAAAAGTTGAGTTTTAGTATCGTCGTGGTGTCTTGGTGGGCTTCGGCGGATTGGCATTTCAATTACTTTATGCTGAGCAAGGCCACAGTGAGCTCGTCGTTTTGCTCGACGTTTTCGTACGCCACTCTGCAAGCACGACTTATCGTCTCTAGCGGATGCTTTGCACGCCGAGCCTCTTGAAGCTGAGAGTCCTCTTCCTCGGCCGTGCGAACTATCCGTGGCTGCGCCTTGTGGAGTCAATGATCACCTACAGCAGCTTCGAAATTCAAGTCACGGCTCTTCTACGGTACAGCGCGCATGCCCACGATGACACGAGGACGAACGAACGAGAATAGCACCCTATGACATGTCTTTCTTGTTTTGAGCAAGTATTGTCGGGATACGGCGAGCACTCACACATCTCACACATCTTCACATCTCTCTTCCCTCAACTGCCCAGCGTGTGACCTTCCCCTTACCACCTACCGCCTAGTCTTATCTTGCTCGCATCACCTCACTCCGCCACCCTTTAACAGTGGGAGTCAACTCTGACCACCTCGGCACCGGAGCGACATCTCTCTCTGGTGAAAGGAGCACTGGAATCAGTGCAAGCTCACGGACTCGCGAACATGGGAGGCTGACCACGGCCCTTCGCCTTTCGGGTCAAGCTCAAATAAAATTTTTATCTACCAACTACACCCTCCTCTACATGATTTATAGTACGCCGAAGAAATATAAAAGATGCCCACACTAAAAACCGTCGCATGATTTAAAAATCCACACAATCTTCCGTGGCTCGTCTCTAACAAGCAGGGTGCTGAAATTCTCCTGCAAACGGAATAAAGTTGGCCCTTCCCTTGCAGCAGTCACAGTAGTATAAGTTGTCCGCGGCAGAAAAGGCACACCGCATATGCCAGGCGGTGAGGGAAGCGTAAGGTATCGTGATGAAAACAAAAAAATACTGGTCACCCCGCGATGAAAAGAATTATACTCAGCAAGCTTCCAAGCTGTGTAATGGTTTTATAAGTGTTACATTCAGGTGAGGAAATTTTTTTCCCATTATGAGTATTGAATGCGCTTCTTTACTGCTTTGTGAAAGCATCCAGGATGTCTAAAAAGATCATTTTGTTCCGGGTAAGCTTTGGATCGTCGGTACCGCAGAAACGTTCGAACGCGCTATCGGGTGCAAACTTTTTGTCGAAGTATTCGTTGGGCTTCTTTGCACCGCACGATAAGTATTTAAGGAGAAACATAGTTGGCAAAACAGCCTAAGCACTATGCTTCAACTGTTACTATACCAGAAAATAAAAACGCCATGACCACTATTACTAATGGAGAAAATTCGACAAGATTATACGCGTCGAGCCGGACCAGGAAACACCCCAAGAAAACGAGCTCGCGGCACTTTTAAAGGAGCCATGAAGACAAAATACAAGTTTGGTTTATTAGAAAGGCTGCTTTGTTCTGATAAAAATGATATCGATTTCATCGCAAACTTTCGAAAAATAACGGATGTGGTGGTAAAAAACATTTTTTATTGAGCAGCCAAGGGAGCTGGAAAGGGACGTGGGCAGCCTCCTACGTCCAGGAGGCCGCGAACTGCGCCGAATCCAGGGCTCGTTGCACCAGGGCGATTTGATGCTCCGGCGCCGAGCTGGTCAGCGCAGACTCCCACTGCTCAAGGGAGGGGGAGTGAATGGGGTGCGGGTGGTGGGGACATGAATACACAAGGTGGTAGGTTGTGAGAGGGATGTCTCATTGTTTGCAGTTGTGGGGGAAAATGGGCGGAGATATGTGGGGAGAGGATAGTGTGGTTGTAGAAGGTTTCGTTGTAGACGCCGATATATGGTGAGCCTGGTGGTTGGAGAGACTGTGTGTGGAGGAGGGTATGTTCTTCTGATGTGTGTGTAGTGCGCGAGCAGGGAGCTGTAGGTAGAGTCCAGCGGAGTAGGATTTCATGGTCAGAGATGAGGCGCCCGGCGGTGTCGGTCCTTGCGCTTGGGAGTGCCCGGGTAAGGAGATCGCGGGCTGCGGCATGAGCCGCCTCATTCCCGGCAAGGCCAGCATGGCCTGGGGTCAGACGATAGAAATTTCAATGTCCTCGGGAAGGTGTTGAGCACAGGGAGGGCCTGGGGAGGTTGCAAGGCCAGCTTGATACAGCCGACAGGCTTGTTGGGAGTCCGCTAATGATGGTCAAGTATGGTTTATGCTGGTGGTGTGGTAGTTGCATGGGCGATGGCAAGCGCTTCGGCTGAGGTGACCGGCAGATTTCCATAGGTGACGGCTGTGGCCAGATGTCCGTTCGAGTCCACAGTAACTAGGGTGGTGCGCGTGCGGTCGGGAGTTGTAGCAATATCCGTATATCGGGTTTGAGAGTCAGCGCCGTACCGTTTATCAAGCATCTTCCCCCTGGCTTCGCGACGCCCTCGATTGAAAGATGAGTGCATGTGTTTGGGTACCGGGCTAACCTTCAGGCGTTGAGGAATGGACAGGGGGAATGCGTTGGAGTTCGTTTGAGGGGAAGGGGAGGGCGGCCAATGTTTTGGAGAACGCGTCTACCTGAGGGATGTGAGGGCGAGGCGATGGATGGTGGACGTCTGCGTGCTTCTAGTAGTTCGCTGAGCGTGTTGTGCAGGCCGAGGTGACGCAGACGCGCATTGGAAGTATAAGTTGGGAGTCCAAGGGCAGCTTTTTACGTTTTCCGTATTAGAGCATCCAGCTTGTTGATTTCCTGTGGTTTTAGGTTGACAAAGGGAGTTCCGTAGGATATACGGCTGACCAGCAGTGCTTGGACCAGGCGGCAGGTGTCTTGTTCTTTGAGGCCGTGAGGAGATATTAAAGAAAACGTGTGGAGCTGTGGCGACTCGCTAGCCAGTTTGCAGCAACTTTTCTATGACGTCACAGAATCTTTTTGGGCGAATTGACGGCGCCGAACTAATCAATCGCCAGGACACATGACTGGACGATTGTAGTGGGGCCGCTAGTTCCGTTTGATCGAATCACTCGAATGCTAACGTGCAGTTAACCCACTGAAAATTATGTTTTTAGTGCTGGCCCATATGACGTCACTCGCGCCGACAACACGTCACTGTGGCGCGAAATTTGAAAGTTCTTAAGTATTTCTTGCGTTTTTATCGTTTAAAAAACGTCTTTCGTGGCCGGAATGGAGCTGAGTGAGGTACTGAAGCCCAACTCTTTAAAGTTAACCAAAATTGTATTTTCTCTTCATGGACCCTTTAAATTCGGTGGCGTTGGCGAAAGGCATGCTTACTGAATGAGTTTGTTTATAACCTGTGACCAGCGCCTGGCACGAAAGCGTTTTCTAATCAATAGTCAAAGTGAGACACCCGCTTGTTCCTTATGGGTTAGGCCGCGACTGGCTATATTGCTTGGCAGAAACGTGTTACACGTTCCTCACTCACCTAGACTGTTTTGGTTTGATCGGCTGTGTTTTCAGTCAGGTTGCCTGTATCTACAAAGCGCTCCGCTCCCAGATGAATGCATGCAGAAAAACGGGGCATCATTCACTTCGCCGGCGCCCGACTGCGTACGTCCATTTGTTGACGGATTTTCCAAGGTAAATATAACTGGTATCGAAGCTTCCGGCGAAAAGCGGTTCAGAACCTATTGCTAGCGATATCAACATGGTGAGTTATGGGAGTGGTGATTGAAGCACGGCTTGGTTTGGAGGGAACAAACAGTCATAACAAAAAACCAAGTTTTATTCAACAATAAAACAATATTTTTTTACAATCGATATTTATTTCTGAATCGCATGTATTTACGCACAGTCTGCAAATAATTTATGAAAATCTCATTCATTCTCAAAAACCTTTTTCGTAGCGCCCTCCGAAGAATAGCACATGCCATTGCTGTGTGATGCACTCCTTGTAGTGTACCGAAAGGCGCGCGAACCGTTCGTCTGCTAGGAAACGCCCCTCACGTGTTTGGGTGCTGCGCATTTGCACTCCCTTTCTCTTATTTATTTGGTGGGAACTTACTTTTTTCTGCGCGTGGAGTTCCGAGGTGCGTTTTGTCACGGGTGAATACGGTGTCCATGGTGAACACTGTGAACATGCTGCCAACGGTTGGCGTGGAGCGCTTTCCTCGGTGCCTACGGAAACGATGTGCTGTACAAGGTTGCAACACCAACTCTCGTACGCCGGGCGTTTTACTGCACAGCTTTTTTCTTTTCGTTTGCTTTGAAAAAAAAGGGGTCTATAGCTTTGTTACGTTACAGTTATTGCTTGATTTCACTTCAGGTTTGGCTCAGAGCAAGTGGTGTCAGTAGAGAGTTATAGCAGTGTGGAGAACCGGTCCCGGTACGGTACCCGGTAAGCGACCGGCGCTACTGCGCATACGCAGTGGCGTCCAAACTGGCTGTGCGCATGCGCAGGTGTACCGGGTACCGTACCGGGACCGGCCCTCCGCTCTGCTATAACTCTCTAATTACTCTATGACTTCTCAGCGTATTCCAATAGTGCAAGTATGGTGTGCCACTCGTATTCAAACGATTCGCTTTAATTGTCTGAGTGCCTTCTCTACTGCATTACAACGCTTGTAGTGATCGTTGCTTCCCGCGCTTGCATGCGCAAGCAACCTTTCCATTACAGTATTGTGTTGTGCTATTCCGTGCTGCGCTGCTACCACGTCTTTCCTGCTATGTGTTTTTACTTACTGCTGTCGGTTTCCTTTGCATTGATCCATTTTTTCTCTTCTCACTTATCCGTTGCGACACTTGCCTAAACAATGCAACCATGAAATTGCAGGCGTGAATCCTGGGTGAAGTTCTGCAGAAACCCATGTCTACTTGATAAGACGCCGGGACAGCTGCGGTTCAGAGGGGTGTGCTCGCTGCACTTTCGTGAATGGGCATTCCTGCGGCCCGGTTTTCTGAGTCAAGATGCAGTGCCTAGTTCTTCTCTCTTGTTTCGAAGTATTTATGCTGTTGATGCTTTCATTGTTAATAATGCTATTGGTTACGGGTGAGGTCAATTTTTTGGCGCGTTAAGAAAATCATGATTCATGTAGTGCCCACGAACATTTTGTACTGATTTTCTGTACGTGCTGATTTTGTACAGTGCAATAAAGTTGTTTTATTTTTATCGTGGAACCATATTGAAATGGCTTGATTATGGTATGACTATGCGTTATTTCTTGTCTTAGAACTGGAGCACAGAAACCGCGCAAGCATTATATAACCTTGAGGCACGCAAGCAACCTGCGTATGTGCGACGCAATTAAATAACCAAGCAGTGGCGTTGGTAGAAATTTGTATCGCGGGGAGGAGGTGGCACATTTTTGAAATGAAGGGGTGGGAAGGGGGGGGGCAGCACGCAAGTGTGGTCGAGTATCATTATGTGCTCTGTATCCCATGGCAGAAAAAAAATTCCTGGCGTGGGGAGTACGTGCCCGGTTCCCGGTTTGCCACCCACTGCAATCAAGGTAAACAACTGCTTGCTTTTATACAGCCGTGGGAGACATGAGTACAGAATAAAGTTTCACAGAAAATGCAAGATGTTTTTAGCAACACCGAGGCGAATCATACGACAGTATGCTTAAGTACGTTTCTCTAGTCACGAGTCTGCACTAGTTAAGCTGGCGTTGACTTGAAGCACACTCGCCAAGGATTCGCCAACTAGCGTCGGATGGCAGTGACATGATCCATCAGCGATCAGAGGCTTGCGGAAGCTATTTTGAAGTCGAATTTTCCCGCTATTGCCACCAAGATGACGTCACTTTTTGACCGGATCTTGCTGCACATCCGGTTTATTGTTTGTTCCGGCGGAAGTGTTCCCTCCTCACGAAGATGGTGATAAGCCCCATGAGCAGGTTAAGAGCCGCCATTTTCTGAACTCATGGGCTTCTACGGAAGCTTCGCTACCAGTTACATTTACCTTGGCTTTTAAGACACCTATGCTTTTCTTCTGCCTTTTTCTCCGCAGAAAACATTTCAATAACACTGCGTCGTTCTGGATTGCCTAAAAATATACCGCTACGATGATAATAACCAGAGACAGATTCCCGCAAAACTCGT